>OY735210.1:4631414-4888914 GCA_963457665.1 Thysanoteuthis rhombus | reverse complement strand
ATCTCCAGTCTGCAAGTATCTGCATTCTTTGGCAAGCCATCTGCAATGCAGAGGAAGTTAACAGTCGACTTTTGGTGGGGTCCCAATTTATCGGAGCAAATAAAACTAACAAGGGGTCATTCAGGTTAATTGAAAAAAAAAAAAAAAAAATCATCAGACAAGAAATAAAACAAACTTTTAAGACTGATGTTTTTTTGTTTTTTTAAAACTTTTTCTTCATTTTGATCTATTTTTTTCCAATTCTGTTTTACTGTTTTATTAAAAAGATTAAAAAAAAGAGAAAAGCAATAAAAGTTTTTCTGAAGACATTGTTTCAGTGACAAAACAAACATCATAAAAGATAAAATTATTGTTCATGGCAATTCAAAAGTAATTACTTTCTACAATATTAAGGGGGGAAAAAACAACAAAAACCAGGGCGGGGGGGGGCAAAAGAAAAAACAAAACAAAAACAAACAACGAAATAACAACTAAATAAACATTTAACGAAGAAATGAAAATAAGTAAATAAATAAATGTAAAGTATTGGTCCAAGCAAATTGTTTACCCCGAAATTAATTATTTTTCATCTTTTTCTAAATAATTATCAAATGATAAAAAAGAAAAGTGTGAGCTGATCCTTGAACTGTAATATTCCACAAAGGAAAATAAGAAGGGAGGAGAGAATGGAGACAAAAATGCTGGGATTCCAAGAAGAAAGGACAAGCAGAAACAGCAAAACCTAACAAATCCATTAATTATAAAATAATAACGAGATTTCAGGAAACAAAAAGAATTACCAGTTAGACATGGCTATGTTTGTGAAGAGGGCAACTGAAGAGAGAAATCGAATCTATATTAATGGCAGACCAGAAGAGTTCCATAGGATATTAAGACCAAGATAGAAAACAGACAACATAAGATAATGAATGCAGAGATAGAGATGAGATTGTCAATCTTATAAGTAAATGAAGTAAATTTAGGAGAGGAGTACAAAAATATGCATTACTCGGTATAAAAGACAATCTACTGAAAAATGTGCGAACATCCAATATCCGACCATGCAAAGCAACAGTGTAAAAATCAACTGGGAGCCGTCCTAGAACTTTGAAATTCATACATGCCATCCAATCTAGGCCAGAAAACTAGGTCTACTCATCATTGGCCACAAGAAAGTTTGTCATATAACAGATGTCGCTGGAAGGAAATGAGGGTCAGAAGTGGGGCACCAATTGCCAACTTTACATAAATAGTACCGATATTTTTGACAGGTACTATACTGCTGAGAATGATAACAATAATCTGCTAAATTGAATCTTCCCACAAGGAAAAATATACATAATCCAGACACAGAGACTTTCTTCATGAAGTAGAGGAAAATTTTCAAAATGTTCTCTATCTTTTGAGGAAGCCTTACATGAATCCACAATACTAGATTTCCCGACACACAATGAATGTTTTTCTTCCAAAAGAATTTACTTTGAAAAAAATTGAAAAAAAAAAAAAAAAAATCACTTAGACCAGAGAAGTCTCCACCATGTTTTCGAGTAGGCCAGTTGATGTGACCGGTACCTACACACCCTGTGTAGATACTGAAGGGGGGGGGGAAGACATATGAACACTCCCTTAAATTTTACATTGCATGAAATCTGTACAACTTGTAAACTGCGAGGGTTGTATACATTAACCAATGTTAATTGTTAATCTGGTAAGACTTTTGGGTCATTCCACAATAACAGGCCATGATCACAACTTTTCTATGCTAGATATTCTTTAGGTACGTTTACAGGGGTTATAAACTATTACTTAATACTTGGAGAAAGGGGAAGGAGAGAAGAATGGGGAAGGAGAAAGGGGGGGAGAGAAACAAGAAGGAACAGATGAAAGGAGAAGCAGTTAATCCCAAGGTCAACTGCAGGATCAAGTTGTGCAACTTTGATCTTCCTCATAGAGAAGACCAGAAAATCAAGACACTTCAGTCCATAATGGGATTTTAAAAGAAGATGAAAAGTTACAAGGAATAAATGTTCCCAGGTGTTTACACATATCTGGATGGGATTATGGAAGCACAAGGCTGATCAATTTTTTTTTTTTTTAGAAGATGCCTCAAAAGCATTGAATCTTCCAAGTATCAAAGAGAAATGGCCAAAAAACTCCAATGACAAAACGACTCAAAGTAAAACTGTTAAGAAAGAGAACACACTAGGGAGCTGAATTTTCAAGACATTGCCAAAGCTGAATCCAATGCACCAGAATAAAGAATAAACCTCCCACAAGTGAGGCAGTTATAAATAGAATGCTCATTTTTTTCCCCCCAAGAAACTGCAGAAAAATCTTTGGGTCAATTTTTAGGCTAACAAAGGCTATAAATTTCTACCCACAGCAACTTATTCCGATTCATTATATTCTAAGCCTCTAATTCATTACACAAGTTCGGTTTTCCCGGAATTTCAAACTCTTACGATAAAAACATATGTACCAAACATTTACACACCTCCACTGATTGAAATTATTTATAAGAAAGAAATATTACATATATGGAGCAGTATTATATATATATATATATATATATAT
The DNA here is from genome assembly GCA_963457665.1 of Thysanoteuthis rhombus. Lineage (NCBI taxonomy): Eukaryota > Metazoa > Mollusca > Cephalopoda > Oegopsida > Thysanoteuthidae > Thysanoteuthis > Thysanoteuthis major. Next base: position 4,886,361 of record OY735210.1, on the reverse strand, counting down.
ATATATATATATACCCAAAAGGGGAGACACTTGGAAAATGTCTTGTATATGTATGGGAAAGTTACTTCCCTTGAATAAAAAGAGAAGAATAATTCCTTTTATTTTCAATTAACATCATTATAATAATCATGAATTATTTATCATAATAACCTGTCCAATAAATGGGTATTCAGATAGTTATACAAGCAAAGGAACTCCTAGAGACTTTCATATTAGGTTCCCAAAGCCGCATGACAACACTTCTATAACAAAGTTTTTATGGATTCTACACGTCAGAAATTGTCTCCAGCACTGACAGGAAATCAGTCAGAAACTCACACCTATATTTTCCATTCAAGTGACACATTCATGATAGATCTTTAAACCTGAATCAAGAGTACCAAGGAGGATTCCGAAAGCAGAGGAAAGGATTGTTTCATGAATCTTATTAGTTAAAACCAGCAATTGGCTGATAAGCAACAAACCAACAAAATCCAAGTTTAGATTGAAATTTCATTGAAAGAATAGAAAGTAAGAGTATATATATATATATATATTATATATATATATATATATATATATATATATATAACAAGTTAGGGAAAAACAAAAAAAAAAACAAAAAATCAAGGAAACTGAAGTAAATAATGAAAGACCAATCATAGTAAAGTTAGATGCTCAAGTTATTTGCAGTTTAGAAGGAACCACGATCTTGCTTGATAATTAACCACCTCCCAATAAGGGCAGGATGTGACATAGTTTAATGTGAGGGCACACACATGTACATGCAATTAGTGTCAGAAAGGCATCAGCAATCCTTCAAACCATCCTTTTTTAGTGCAATGGAGGTGTTGCCCCAGGGTCAGAATTCTCAGGACTAAGCGTACCTTGTTTATGCCGCAGCTAGCCTGAAACAAGAACACAACCGATACTACATAGCATTGCAGGTAACTTAATTCTGAACCACCATATTGCTCAGGATACAAGATGTATGGGGTGTGACCTGGTTTTCTTTCTGTCTTTTGGCCATAAATATGGATGTATATTCAATCTAACGGGCAAAATAGCAAGCAGCCTTACTCAACTAAGAAGCTGACATTTAATGAAGAAGATATAAAGAGATTTTCCATTTAAATTATATATCATTTGGTTCTTGCAAGCCATCAGACTTTTCTTTCCATCAGTTAAATGTTTTCCTTGGTCTCTTCTTCCTTCTTTTCAAACTGAAATGAAGTCATTAGGGTTCTACTCCTATCAATAAATGCTCCATCTTGTTACAAAGAAAAAGCCAAGTCCTCTTACCTATCAACTTATTTTGAGAGTAATTGATAGACTTATAGCTTTTATGGATGGGCTCAAGGCAAAACGGAATTTTCAGAAGAAGAGAGTGGGGAAGAAATTACTCCTATAAATATGTACATAAAATAAAAACATGAAAAAATTCATATAAATCCAATTGAGTGGTTGGATGGGGAAAGGTTCAAGTGTGCTTAAAGGAAAAAGATCTGATTCTGAAAATGCCAACAATTAATAATACTTTCATGACTAAAAGAGTCCAAGTATATCCAAGATGAAGAAAAAATAAATTAACCTGAGCAGAATGGAAAGATTAGTCCTATTACTGATACAAATATAACACAAACAAGTTACCTACATCTCATCACCAAAAGAGAAAACAGCTACTTAACTGAGATGCTTTTTATACATACTTTTCATATTAACAAAATTCGGAAAGATACTTCACTTTATGCACCAGCACTCGGTTTGCATTGTAATGAAATATAGGTTGCTCTGCACAAATCCTCTATCTTACAGTGTTTATAATGCCATGGTTAATGTGGATTGTTAACTAAGATGTTTTAGTTTTGGACTTTTATCAAGCCATTTACAGCTTTGGCAGTATTTCTAATATTCTGCTGAGTATACATTAGCTGTGTGAAACATAACAGCTTTCCTTCATAGAGATCTAAAAAAAGAAAAAAAAAACATGATTCATCTAAATCCTTAACCAAATACACTAACGAACATGATTTTCACCATTTTTTATTGACATTCTTTGATATTGCAAATAATATTTACACTTTTTACCAATACCAGACTGATCATTCATAGGACGTTTTTTTTTTTGCAAACTGATTGAAAATGCAGGTTTTCTCACATCCATTATAAGTGAAAGGCAAGAGAATCAAACTGATGCCATAATTGGAATGAGGACATAAGACCTCTCAATATATGGCCCTCTGTTCTACCAATTGATTCTTACCGTTAAATGCTTTCAAAAAGTATTGGCATTTGAATATTCACATTTTACACAAGTTTGGAAAAATTTACAAAAATAAAAGGAAAAAAATCTTGATAGCCGATTCCATAAAACAGCAATTTTGAGGCCATCAAACCTGATGTGCTATCTTTCAAGTGAGACAAAACGTACAAGGGGAAGTGTGGAAGACTGAGTAGGGTAGGTGCGGTGAAGGCACTGACAAGCTCAGAGATGTTGGAACATAAGTATGACAATCAAAATAAAAATTATGAAATATCTTCCCCACAAAGTGTCAATGACACATTCTTTTCATTGGAGGTGGTTTTTTTGTCTACAAGATAGGAAAATATGAATTAAAACAAAATCAAGTTTTTCTCACTATTGCACGCCTTTTTTAAATTTTTGTGAGCAGCATTTTTTTTTTTGTATCATTTTCTAATCTATTTCTTCCTGGTGATATTTAGCTGCCATCCGCCACACAAAAGATATCGTTACAGTAAGTATCGTAGATTGTAAAGAATTGAATTTGACTTATTTCTCACGTTGAGAGAGGAGAGAGAGTGAAAGAATGAAAAGGAAGTCAAAATGTATCTGAATGAAGTACGAGAGGAAGGGGGATAGACATTCAAAATTCTAGAGTCATTTCTTTGCAGTGCGAATTGAATATTCTTTGATTAAATTGTCCACAAGGAGGATTCGATTTGTCATTCTTAATCATTAGTAGCAGATGGAATGTGCAGACATAAGTTGGCACCATTTGAACAAGTTCTACCAACTCTTTGTTAGAAATCAACAAAGAAAGGTCAGTAGTTTCCAAGGGAGGAAAGAAACCCTCTTATGTAGATTTTTTGTCAAATGGTAATAAAGAGGAAAAGAAGAAAAAAAAAACAAACAGAAAACAAACAGACAGTTTCCTAATAGAAAGTAATTCCAAGAAATCACACAGATGCATTTTTTTCTTTTTTGTTTGAGAGGGTGCCTATTAGTTTGTTTTTTTTTTTCTTTTCGCTTCGCTGTTCGAAGAATGAACTGGAAAAGAATCAGCAAAAGAGAAGGGGGGGGGATATTTTGAAACTGTTTTTTTTTTTTTGTATCTAATTTTCAACTGAAGAACCGAATCAATATTTCTTTCATTTCCGCATTCTGCATGGGGAAACACAGATTTGAATTTCACCACTCGATGTTTGGGAAGCGACAATAAATTGAAGATTTATATACTCATTGATGCACAAAAAATTCATCATCACCAGTTTTGGATAGGCCTGTCTCACTCAGACTCAGCTGTTCTCATGCCATGCAACATACGAGACAATGAACTTGTCTTCATTTCTCAAAGGATCCATGGGGACCTAGCTGTTGGTTTTTGTTGCAAATGTCAGGGTGCTAGCCTGATATCCAAGAGGGTCTGCCTTATGGCGATGGAGGATTCTAAAAATTCATTTATTTATTCCAAGATTTATAAAATGCAATAAGGGAAGATAACTCAGGAGTTGTCAACATGAAATCATTTACAATAATATGATATTGGATTTTTTTTCCCTAATAAGGCACTATTTGCTTGTCCGAAAGAAACTGAAAAAAAGGAATTTATTTTTTAAAAATTTGATTAAAGCTATTGATTTCTGGGATAATTTCAAACTAATTAAACCACTAGAATACTCATCTTGACATACCTTTCCAGTCTTTTTTAGTTCTTTATAAGATTCTGATTCTGTTTGAAAATGAATAATCAGTATATGATCAACATATATAAAATATTATCTATATCTACATGAATATTTTTGTGTGTGTAACTCTTGACATCATGGCGTCAGTTACTGCTAAGCAATTATTACTACATCAATTGTTGCCAACAACAATAAATCGAGAATGCAAACAATACCACTCTGGGGAAGGTGTAGTTGATCCTATGCAGATTGCACATGAACTTTGATCCAAAGCAGAAGTGCCTATCCTTACATAAATAATCTTGTCATTTTTGATGGGTACTATGCAAGTATGTAAATAATGCTAATATACTTTAGTTCTTATAGTAATTATTTTGAGCAGTTTATGATTCAAGAATGTAAATTTCTGGCATACTTATTCTTATCACATCGATCTTTTTTAAAAATAAATTTTCAATCTTTAATCCAATTTCCAAAAGGTTTTTCCAGGAATCTGAGTTATCAAAAAATGTTTTTTTTTTTTTTAGCAAACCTGAGACAATTTGACAGGTGCCACAGCTCACCCAGGACAACTGGCAAACATACAAGGTAGAAGAAGCATTTAAAAAGAGTAAATGATAGAATCTGTAGGGTAGAATAATGCCATGGAAATAAGAAATACATCAAAACTAAAATGATTCACAAAGAGAAAAAAAAGAGATCATATATATATATATATATATACACACATTCATTTCTCTGGAAAACTTTGCAGCTTTAAGCACTAAAGATGTTGCTGAACAAAAAATATTTTTCCTTTTATAAATATAGAAAGTTTTTCAGGTTAAAGCACTTAAGATCTTATATATTGAAATTCTTTTAAATTCGATTGTATATATATATATATATATATATATATATATATATATATATATATATATATATACACACACACCGAGGCACCAATCCTTCATTTGAGCATACATTGTTAAAAATAACAGACAAACTCAGTCTATCTAATATCTTTATTTTCTTGGTTTACATACAATCCTTTTATTAATGTCATCAAAGTTTTTATATATATATATATATATATACATATATATGGGATGAATTCCAGTTAAATGGAACATCAGCTCCAAGGAATATCTGCTCCGTAGGACCAATTGTGCAAGAACAGAATCAAATATACGTATGTGTATATATTTTATTTATTTTTTATGCATATCTATTTTAAACTAACAACCATCCTTAGGAACCAATATTTGCAATCTTGATGTTTCACTAAAGTGGAATCAACTATATATATATATATATATATATGAGTCAAAGTTTGATGATCATGGGTGATAGAAAATTTGATGACTAAATTGAAAATAAATAAATAAATGAATAAAAGAAATTCCCTTTAAACAAAACTAAAAGTCCTGTAATCCAAGTAGCTTTACTGCAAAATCAAAGTTAATCTATTGAGATTGATGTAATGAATGAATAACAGGTGACTGTGTTGTATCTTCTCATTTTTACTCCCAAGAAAATATGGATGGATAAGCCTTTTGATTCAAGAAGTTAAAGAGTAACTGTAGATAAATGTTCTTCCAAATTGTAACAGTAGCTACAGCCAAAAAGAAAAAAAGAAAAAAAAGTACATATGGTTTGGTTGTTATAAAACAAAAGCAAAACAAAGATTATGTAGCAGATTAGCAAGATAAATCTATTAGTTCGGCTTTGATTGGTTGAGCAAGGGTAAATTAAGTTTGTGAATCAGATTCAATACCAATTAGGCGACTTTTGATAATGGATTCGAAAAGAGACAGAAACAAGGAATAAATAACAAGTGAGAGCTTTGGAATGGATAAAGCTCAGGAAATTAAATAGAACAGAAAAAAATTAAAAAAAAAAAAAAACAGAAATAAGGGGGGAAAATTCCTGTCTAATATATAAGTAATAAGAAAGACACACACACACACACACAAGAGAAACTCAAAACCAGAATATAAAAATGGATTAAATTCTAAAAAAGGCAGCTAATACAAATGAACTATTTGAAATCTCAAACATTTTTACAACATACTTATTGACAATAAAATACAAGATATAAGATTAAAAAATATAGAGAAAATTTTTCAAAATTTAAAGGGAAATAAAAGTTTAAATAAAAAGAAATGAAAAGAATGAAGTTGCAAATAAGGATCTGAAATTTTTTCTCTTTCATGAATCTTTGGATACTTCTGTTTATTGACACAATATCTTCAATCATCAAAATATTGTAGTGTATTCTCTCACTTATCCCAAAGCACAAATTCACTGTAAATACAATGAATCGATTGTTCTTTCATAGATAGATAAATAGACAGACAGACAGAAAGACCAAGACAGAGACACAGACAGACAGAGAAATATAAAACTCATACTAACATGTATGAATCCTTTCTTCAACCACCTCCACACAACAAAATAGACACACACACATGCATTCTCTTCTAAAAGCCAATTCCAACTTCCACCATCACATCCCTGCATCTAATGTTCCTCTCAACGACAAACCCAAGGGCGCATGATGAAAAATGCATCAGAGAAAACAAATACCAACAAGAGGTAATGAGAAGGAACAAATGGATATCAATACGACACCCTCTCCCAACACCTACCCCCCCTGGTGGGAATGTTACCATGGTGGTCACACCATGCAATGTTGTGTCTTGTTATCAACCTGTCCAGCGTAATACATGTTGGCTTACAAGAGCAAACAATGCCACCCAAGCATTGCTAATGATTATGTAGTCATTCTACCCTGAAACTGGCCAATCCACTTCTGGACAATCGTACACATGATGGACTGGTCAGTCATGAATGCTGACTTGGCATAACAAAGTGCCTTTCAACATGTAAGGCGGAGATAATTCTTTAGGCATGATGAATGCTTCCCGTTGGATCAGATTGCAGACTGAAGCTATTAGCCTTCTATGGACATTAACATATATAAACAAAATGCAATAAAATCTGCAGCTTGTTCGTGCATCGTTTTGAGAATGCTTCCAGAAAATATTTTCATTGAAGAAGTTGGAGATCAAATGACACATGATTCTGAAGTTTACAAATGTGAATTCATAAGGCTGAAAAAATTTTCACCCCATAGACTGTTCATTTGCAAAATTAACTAAGCAACAGCAGGTTTGTTGCAATTTTCTCAAATTGGAGCAAGTTACCAGTGATAATGTTTGCACTGTGTTGCTTTGAAAAATTCAAAATAGCATTTGTTATACGAGTCAAAAATTACGAATAATGGTAGATAATGGTTCATCTAATAAAAATAAATACGATTAAAATTAGTACAAAAACAATATGTATATGTTGCTGAGAGAGATGAAAAGCTACTGAAATTAGGATGAATGAAATACTAGTCAAGAAAATAATGGTTGACAATGGTTCAGCTAATAAGAAGAAAAATTGAGATGTACAACTAAAACTGCTTGTAGTATATAAAAAAACAAATGTAACACTGAGCCATCAGGAAAAAATATAAAGAATAATTTTGAGGGTTAGAGTTGATCTTCTGTCAAGATGCAAGTTTCATCTTGGGCCTATTCTTGATGCCTGAGTAATTGTGACAAAAAGCAACTAAAATTAAGAAATACTAGAAAAAAAATAATAAATAAATAAAAAATAAACAATGACAAAGTCTCAAGAACAGAGAAAATCTGGTCGAAATGACACTTCCAAAAGTTTTGACTTTAAAACATAGGAAGCAACTACAAAAATCCTGGGAAGGACATCAGGTACTGTAAACATCTTCTATCAGACATACGAGTCGAATACTAGCCTCAATGGATCTTGTTCTGGGTCAGTATACTAAAAGATTTTTATGCACATAACATACAATCATGAAAAGTATTCTAGCTTGTTGAAAACAATACAAATTCTCATACGTGCGTCAGATGATGTAAATATTATCAGGTTCATTGGAATATTAATGCTCCTTTTCTTTTGTTGTTTGTCTATGGTGAGCATCAAAGTCACATTTTATCAACAGAACTCAATGTTAACTGATTGTTTTCATTGTGTTGAGGGTCTGTGTTAACATGCTTGGTAATCTGATACATGACCAGATCAAATATTCTTTAAGAAAAGACAGATCCGAAGATAAACTCGTTCTCTCATTTGTTTTCTTCACTCTCTTATATATGCAGCTCCACAGCTTCTCTATTGTGGACGTTACAGAACCAATATTTTCTGAACCTGTCCATTTTGTCTTACCATCTCTTGGTTCCTCATTTGATCTCCGAGGATCCAGCTTGAGAGTCGTGATGTCCATTGATTGTCAGCCATTCTAGCAACATAACCAGCCCACTGCCATTTGAAATTATTAATGGTTTTTGTGATGTCTCAGACTCCTGTTTTTCTCCTAACATACTGTGCTGTTTTGTGATCTCTCCATGTGATGTTGAGCATGATTCTTTTATGTGCATGTTGCATAGTTCTCAGTTTCTGGGTAAGCACATTGGTTAGGTTCCATGTTTCAGCTTCAAGGTGACTATTGAGAGGATGCATTGGTTGTATACTCTTCTTTTTAGGACTAATGAGAGAAATAGTATGTATGTATGCAATGTATGTGAACGTGATGTTGTGTACCTGTTGTTGAAAGGGAAATTGTGTCTGCATTGGTCTTTTGTTGCGTGAATCTAAGTGGGTAATTCAAGATTTTAGAAAAGAGTAAGTTGTGTATTTTTTTTTATTCTAAAGTCAAATTTTGAAGACGTATTGGTTTTATATTTTGATACTAACCTGTTGGAGAGGAGAATGTGATTGCATTCATATTTTGGAGTGTGAATGTTTGTGTGGGTAATCCAAGATTTGTCTAGGTTGGATATTTTGATTTGAAAATATGTCGAATATTTGTCTTCTTATTCTGAACTAACTTGCATCTATTGGAGGTTGTTGAGAGAGAGAGAGTACACCTTCGTTTTGGGTGAACTAAACATTGACAATTTACCGATTTGTTATCTGAATGAAGATTGATCTTTGATCATTTTTTAGCTGAAAATTATTGGCACGATTTAATTCAAATTCATCTGAAATTTACAATTCTTATACAACAAGTGAAGAACACGAATCACTTCTTCCCATTCTCAATGCTGTCAACACAATGTCTCAGTAATTCCACAGTTCAGTGATCAGCCGAAATGTTGCATCGACAACATCAAGAATGGGAAGAACAGATTCAATTTTCTGGACAAAACTATGAATGTTAATGACTTTTCACAAAGTTATCGACAATTTTCTACACCAAGTTTCACTTGAACACACAGATTTGGATTACTGAAGCATAGCCAACACATACTTATAACAACATATTCAAATTTAAACTTTTCATACATATTTGATACATTCTTTAAAAATATTCTGTTACAAAATTTGAAAACTATCAACAATCTGTACACAGCTAATACTTCTAGAATCCACAACGCCCTTTAAAATTTGGGAGAATTCATTTTATGTCTGATTTTCTGGGTGTTTTATGGCCCCTGGTGGATAGTGTGCCTCAAAAAGATACCAAAAACAGTACATGTGTGGGAAAAGTGAGTGTTTAAGCGCATATAGGTGGGCCGCAAGCAAATGGAACTTTCTTATCTATTTTCCCCAAATTAATTGGGTGGGGGTTGATGAGGGAGGGGAGTAAAAGTAAGTGTGATGTTTGGCTTCAAGACATATTCTGAATAGTGAAGGGGCAAGTCACTAAAAAGAGCAGTGAGTTCTGTTTTGGGCTTCATTCCAATATATCTTTGCTCCAGGATGAAAGAAGTACACAACAATTCAAGTTTCACACCTACATGCAGTTAAAAATCTGCCGACAGATGGACTTGCAGATGAAATACGACATATATAATACTGCATGAACGAAACAATATGTAAATCCAATTTGTGTCAGTAACATTTTCCAACAAATGTACAGATACTACACTCTGATCATAGGCAGAAGGCTGGGGGAGCAACACTTTGATCCTAGACCTAGTGCACAGATTCTCTTGATCGTAGGCCAAAGAGTGGATCCATACATAAATAACCAAGTTATTTTTACAGGTACTATGCTAGTTTACTTATATTCAGTGGGAGAATTGAAATGTCAAACAAAATTGGAATGGAGGTTTGTCATCAGAAAGGTAATGTCAAATGTGAAGTCGTTTTCCTAGTTTTTATTTTCATAAAAAAATTTTACCCCCCTCTTCATTTTAATATTCTAAGTCTCAAAAGAAAAAATTATACCACCATCTTATTTTAGTTTCAGTTTAGGATTAAACTTTTCAATGGCAACATAATTCATGTTTCTTTCTCTGAGACTCGAGAGAAAAGAATTGAGGAAACATAAAGGAAAAAGGAAGAGTGTGCGTGTATCTAAAAGTGCCCTGCTATTTACCCTATAATAGGGGGAAGAAGTGATTTATACTGATGCCCTTGGGAAATATGCACGTGTACACACATACACAGATTTACATTTTACTTTTCATTGGTAAATACGAAGATAAATCTGGAAAAATATTATGAAGCCAAAAGAAAGTTATGCTTTAGATACGTGTAATGTTTATAGTTAGTCATTAGAACATAACTGAATAACTATTTCAGAAGGCTATTTGTTAAGAAGCATATTAAAGTGAGAAAGAATATCCTCAACCTCCAGATAAACAACATGTTCAGCAGTGTTAAAGGCCTGCCCACTTGTCTAGATGCTTGTTTCTAGCCTTTGAGCACAATTAAAGAGACTTAGTAGAAAGCAGAAGATCCACACTACCAATGTTATTACAGCAAATCTTTTAGATTAGACAGCTGCCAGGAAGTGAATGAGAGCAGATAAATAATTTTAGTTTTGTGGTTGCAATAATATGAGATAATGATTGCAATTATATTTGGCCAAAAAATCATTCAATCCTATTTTGCCCAAATTTCAATGAAAACTAAATTGGTATAAAGAATAAACAAAACGGAAAACAATCCAAAAATAACCAAGCCATGAATGAATTATATTTTGCCCAAGATGTTTGCAAGAAAATCTAACATTTAACCAAGTTAGAGTTTCAAACAAAAGCAGTTCAGTTCAAATCTCTTCTTCATTTCCTGTGCATATCAACATTCACAATGCAATCTTTTCATTTTCATTTTGGCTTTTCCGATTCTGTCAACATAATTCTTTTTCTTTCTATTCAATGAAGTCAACAGTTATTTGGAAAAATCATAAACGAATGTCAAATTCAAGATGAAAAAAGAAAATACCAGACAAATAACTTCAACTGATATTCTAAATGAAAGAAAAGCTCTATACTTGGCCGAGAAAATAAAACCTGGGTATTCAATATTTTGTTGCTACAACTTTTTTTTGCCGGTATGAGATTGTTTGTCTGAATTTGAGAAAGCAAATGTACGTTTGAAATCCAGTGAATTAGGAAGAGAGAAATTATCATCTATTTACTTATTCCCAATCAATAGAATCCTGATGGCAGGTGTTATACAAAACGAGGATCAAGCTCCATACAAAGGATCAAGATAGAATGGTAAACACAAGCCAATGAGGACGACAGATCAAGTAAAGGTGGGCTGCAAATGCTGGATCAATCGACAGATTGAAGAAACCTTGGAAACATTTTTTAAAGCCCCGTTTCAGTATTTTCTTTTGATTTGTTTTTTTTTTCTGCTCCTAATTCCTTCCAATAAAAAGTACTTCGTTCTGCTTCGGATCATCTCTTACAGATGATAGTGTTTCAGGAAAGGCAAAGGATTTTTTGCCACTATCATAGATCTAAAATCCCAAATTCATCCAGCAAGACGTGGGCAGAATTGATTGAGCACTCACTTTTTTATCCACGCCACATTGTTTCTTCCGTACAATGTCACTGCATATTCTGTTTATCCAGCCTTTAGATCAGTTCCAACTTGTCTGCATGTTTCATATTGCATGTCAAGTACACAAACTTCTTAGAAAAATTACTGATTTTTCAGCATAGTTACGTGTTGTTCAATAGATTTTCTGATTCAGCAATCAAAATGCCCTCTCTCTCTCATATATATATATATATATAATTTGAATAAGTAACTGTTGAATCAAGGAAGTGTTTGTTTCAATGGATGAACAGTTATATTAACTTTTGGACGTGATAATTTTCCCAAAATCTTCAGCAAGATTGCTCAGTGACTTCTCCAAGTTGGATTTTCAAACAAAAGCAGTTCAGTTAATATCTCTTCTTGATTTCTTGAGTATATCAACATTGACAATGCAATCTTTCTATTTTAGCTTTTCCAATTCTGTCAACACTATTTTATCTTTTCATTCAATGAAATTAACAGTTATTTAGAAAAATAAATTTTCCATCTTTTACTATCCATCTTCCCATGTATGTATATCAATGTGTATATAAAAACAGTGCAATGTATTTTACTGTTTGTGATTCGGAAAAGATTATCAGTTCAGCTTAAGAAAACGTGATCATAATTTTGTTTTTTGGGGCACTCATTAAAATTGTTGTTTTTTTTGCTGTGAAGAACAGTTACTTGAATTCCATAGATAAGGGAGATAGTAGAGAAAAATTAAAGATCAAATGAAAGGTTGGTTAAAGGCAGAGGATCAAGTAGAATGTGGATCAAATGTAAGGGATCATGGAATGGAGAAAGGCTAAAGGACAGAAAAACATGATCATATAGAGACGAGAGGGACTCAACATTTTTTCTTAATGTCTGAGCCCAATCACGTTACGCTCATCTCATCTTTTGTTAGAATTTTGATTCTCTAAAGTAGATAAGTAAAATCTGATGTTAGGACCTTAGATGAAAACAAGTGCCCACTACAAAGAAAGCCATTTATTATAATCATGGATATTTTAATCGAACGGTTATCATTATAAAAATTGGTTGGTCCTGATTTTATAATTTAAAGTCGTTTATAATTAAAAAAAATAAAAATAATAGCATAATAATGAAAGCGATTTAATGTTATCAGCCGGTAGTAGTAATCAAAAAGACCCTATCCTAAAATGATCACCATACACAGCTTCCTCAGTATTTGAATAAAACCAAATTGAAAATAGAATCAATGATAATGAGTTCAGTAAAATGATAATTTTTAAAAAGTGTGTGAGTGAGGGAATTATTTTTCAGATTAACCAACTCTTTCCTTATTTTCTTTTCAATAGTATTTTAGTTAAGATCTTCAATTCAAATACCAAAAGGATTTTTTTGTAGGTCTCTACAAACTCTAAAAGATCAATAAGTGAAACAAAAATCGAATCTGATGAAGAGTTGAAGTCTGCTACCTAAATATAAAAAAATATGAAAATGAATTGGCAAAGTAAATGAGTTGAAGATGAAGTTCCTTGTGGGTTCCAGAAGTTAAATGCTTCATTGTTCAAAAGACAATAAAATTTGTGGGGAGGAATTCAATGAATATTTATAATCAAAAGCTGCTAGCATTTTTTGTAAGCAGTGTAAGGCTGCCTGCCAGCCTAGGAGGTTAATCTTTTCATTTTGCCAAATGTCAGTCATAATGACTGCAATTTAACCCTGCCAAGCTTCTATTTAACATTTTCAGACAATGTAATATAAATGTATTATTGCAGGCCCACATCAAGAGTCTAATTCAATGAATCATGGTAATATGCAGGGTTGAGATGCAGAATGGTAATGAACCTGGGGAAGTAATATTGTTTGAATGAACAGTGTGATCACATGGAATGATCTAGAGAAAGGAAAAGAGTTGATGATCTTGTGAAAGGAAGGAAGGAGTGAATGAATGAATTATCTCAAGGAAACGAGGAAGGAAGGAAGGAAGGAGCGAATTACCTCAAAGGAAGGAAGGAAGGAGCGAATTACCTCAAAGGAAGGAAGGAAGGAGCGAATTACCTCAAAGGAAGGAAGGAAGGAGCGAATTACCTCGAGGGAAGGAAGGAGCAAATTACCTCGAGGGAAGGAGGGAAGGAAGGAAGGAGCAAATTACCTCGAAGGAAGGAAGGAAGGAGCAAATTACCTCGAGGGAAGGAAGGAAGGAGCGAATTACCTCAAAGGAAGGAAGGAAGGAAGGAAGGAGCGAATCATCTCATAGGAAGGAAGGAAGGAGCGAATCATCTCATAGGAAGGAAGGAAGGAGCGAATCATCTCATAGGAAGGAAGGAAGGAGCGAATCATCTCAAAAGAAGGAAGGAGCGAATCATCTCAAAAGAAGGAAGGAGCGAATCATCTCAAAAGAAGGAAGGAGCGAATCATCTCAAAGGAAGGAAGGAGCGAATCATCTCAAAGGAAGGAAGGAAGGAGCGAATCATCTCATAGGAAGGAAGGAAGGAGCGAATCATCTCATAGGAAGGAAGGAAGGAGCGAATCATCTCATAGGAAGGAAGGAAGGAGCGAATCATCTCATAGGAAGGAAGGAAGGAGCGAATCATCTCATAGGAAGGAAGGAAGGAGCGAATCATCTCATAGGAAGGAAGGAAGGAGCGAATCATCTCATAGGAAGGAAGGAAGGAGCGAATCATCTCATAGGAAGGAAGGAAGGAGCGAATCATCTCAAAAGAAGGAAGGAGCGAATCATCTCAAAAGAAGGAAGGAGCGAATCATCTCAAAAGAAGGAAGGAGCGAATCATCTCAAAGGAAGGAAGGAGCGAATCATCTCAAAGGAAGGAAGGAGCGAATCATCTCAAAGGAAGGAAGGAGCGAATCATCTCAAAGGAAGGAAGGAGCGAATCATCTCAAGGAAGGATGGAGTGCAACAGAAAATGAGTCTGAAAAGAATGGAACAATTGGTCAAGGTTTTCATGATAACTGGACCCAGCAAAACTGGCTGATTATTAATGTGTAGGATTGCTTTATTATCAAGAAGAAATAGGCATCTTAATTTTTTCTGAAAATATGAGAGAAAAGCATTAGAGCTGTTTTATGTTGAAATGCGAAACAACATAATGAAAGGCATCATTATTATATATTCTGCTTGAAGCTTTCTGATTATTATTCATTCATTCATTCATTCTCTGGTGTCTTCTCACACTAATAAACCTTGATTTATATGTTTTTACCTATTCTTGACTTTTATTGTCTTTCCCTTCTTGATGTTTGGATGAAGAAGGCCAGGAGTCAATTGCTGTCGACTGGAATTAAAGCCATGTATCTTCAAGCAATATAATATAAATTCTCTTCATATCTTTAATCTTTTCTCTTCTGCGATATAATGGACAAGGGCGAGTATGAATGAGGTTGCTTATGCTTGAATGGGAGCAAAAAGAATGCAATTGTAACTTATTTATTACTCTTCTCTCAAGTGTTTGAAAACTAAAAATCAAGTTGAAGTAGACCAAACAATGTAGACAGCGAAATCAATCAATAATGATAATTACAACAGATATATTAGTTTCATTAGCCTTTGCATGTTAGAGCAGTTAATAGAGATATTTTTCCATGGGTAATCAATTATTATAACAAAATTACACTTTAATTGCAGAAATATATACACCTGAGTAATGAAATTTCAGTTGTCAACACCTGCAGAATTTCCACACGTTCCATCAGTTATCGTTATTGGCCTTTCTCAAGGTCAACTGCTTGGCCAGGTAACTTAATTAATGTGGGAATGATTTAGCCAAATATTCACTCATTTACTCACTTCTGTCAACCAGTGTGGTGTGCCAGTGACAAGATCTCGAGATATCTGGTGATGGGACAGAGCACAGGGAGAAAAAAAAAGGCATAAGAGGACATTAATATCCTCAATTGAAATTCAAACCATTTGCCAACCGCATAGACCTTAAAACAATGACATCGCGTCATTTGTTGAATTTTAAAATCAATTCATATAAGCTTTAATAATCCCTCAAATGTTAATGACAACTAAAATGCTTGAAGTTTCTAGAATAATGGAATCATAATTCTGGAATTTTTAATCATTTGCCTGTAAAAAATAATTAGACATTTCAAAGCAGAGAATTTTAAAAAGCATAGCTATAAACTTGATTGGGTTCCAGAAAGCACCATTAAGCAAAGACAATAAACAAGCAGAGGCACGTGGGTGGGTGGGGGGGGGGCTGAAACCTATCTCAAAATAATAATGCACTTCAAGAGTGTCGACCCAGTAATGGGGAGATGGGGGAATCAAAATAGGAAGCCCGGTGGAAAATGAAGGATTGAATGAAGCTAAGATGGAGGCGTGTGAGGGTAGGAATAGAAAAAAAAAAGAAGGAAAGATAAGAGTGATTACTGAAGATTTTTTACAGTCAGTTCGACAGAAAAGCTAGTAGAAATTATTAATATTGCATGAAATGTTTTGGCTTTGTCAAAAATGTAATTAACTTGGAGGGACTTAGGAGATAACTTGTAAGTTTCGGTGGGTTTCCCTTTTTAAATTTTTTTTTTAGAACATTGACATAGTAGCTGATGTCGCTGATATCAGGAAAAAAAAAATGATCTTTTGGAATAAGCCATCTTGGTCCAGATGGAGGCAGAAGCACCAACAGTTCTTTATAAGTATCTCAATGATATTTGGGGTTCGTACCGCGGGAAAAGGTTGAAGGCCACGGGAGTCAGAGACATCATAGAATATATTGGAAAACTTAAATGGCAATGGGCAGGCCATGTCGCAAGGATTATAACCAATGAACACCGCGACTCACAACATGGATCTCTAGAGATCACATGCAGAACCGAAGCCGACAGAATACAAGATAGAGATGAACAAAATAAATTTAGAAAATACTGGCTCTGCGACGCCCATGATAGAGAGATGTGGCGAATACTGGGGTGACTAGCGAGGGACGTTGGAAGACTGGAAGACTGATGAGTTAAGGTACTTGTTATAGAATAGAATAACGTGCATAGAAAAATATGGCGCTACCCACTATATAAATGAAATGGAATTAAATTAGATTAAAATATAAACACCCTGAAACTCATGATACCCATAGTGCAACAGTTTCTTCTTTCTTTCAAGTTTTAGGTTTTGTTTTTGTTCTTTCAGTTTAGGAAATGTAGCGAAGAAAATGTTTTATGAGGAGAGGCAGCCCAAGGTAGCAGAAGTTGGGAGAGATTGAGGCAGGGTAGATTCTCTTCAAGGATCTATTAGACAATCTGATTTGACAGCAGTTTTCATCTCTTCCGCACCGGCACCTGCTAACCCCGAGGGCGATTTTATGGTGAGGGTTTATCACATGAAAGCAGCTTATGATAGCAAACCAGGCAGCCGAAACAGCCTTTGGGGTGAAAACTTTACCAGCCTTATTCATCCCCGCCAGGTCTCTACCTACCCTGCAGTAGTCAGGGACTAAATTGGAAGGAAAGGGGAAGAGAAGAGAAACCCTTCTAGATGGAAGGAAGGGAAAATAAAATAAAAATGGTAGAGCAAATGACAGAGAGGCAGGTGTGTGTGTGGGGGACTAAAAAGCTATCATGGTGAAAAATGTTGGAAAATAAAATTGGCTTGTTGTTTGTATTTGTCCCGAAGACAGAATTTCATTTCAAACCCGCCAAAACATTTTTTTTCTTCTTCTGCTCCCCGTTGTTTTTTGTCTTCTATTTTTTTACTACCTCATTCCCATTGATATGTATTTCTTTCGTTCGCCATCAAGGGCAAATAGATAAAAGACGGTAGGGGTTGTGGTTGTTCCCCCCCCCCCTGCTGACGACATCTTACATGGTGCCAAAAGCTCTTTAGGTAGAACCCACATAGCATCGTGGCCTCAAGAAGTTCATGATTTTGTACCCATTTTTTTCCTTTTTCCTTTTTCTTTTACGATTCCATTATTACTATCAACATCATCAACATATACATTTCTTGGCAGACAATTGAAAGAAAAAAAATGAAAGTACTTCGAGCAAACATCGTGGCCGATTTTGTTGATATTTCAATGCTTATTCACATCATCAGTCTTTTATCGTCCATCGTTAGATATAGACCTTCCCCAGGATTCGCCACTCTTCTCTATCGTGGGCGTCGCAGAGCCAGTACTTTCTGAATTTGTCTAGTTCGTCTGTCCATCTAGCACTCTACCAGCCTCAGTTGTACATGTGGTCTCTAAGGGTTCCATGTTGTGAGTCATGATGTCCATCGGTTGTCAGCCATTCTGGCAACATAGCCTGCCCATTGCCATTTGAGTTTTTTAATGGATTCTATGATGTCTCAAGTTATATGCTCTGCTTTTTAGGATTCATGGGATCTTTTTGTTTTTGTAGGTTGAGCTTGCTCTGCCAAAAGTAGATGTAGTGGTCTACTTTCTCCAGTTCTGTGTCTTTGATTTTGATCTTTATGTTCTTATTTCCAACGTAATTGTTGCACATGATCTTTGTCTTGCTGAAGTTCATGTGTAGACAGGCTTTCTTGCTTTCAGTTCATCTAGCATTAGTTGGAGGTTGTGTAGGTTCTCTGTGAAAAAGGCAATGTCATCTGCAAGTCTGAGTTTGTTCAAATCATTAGATGGTAATTCGACCGCAATTTATTTTTGTTAGGTATTTATAATGATTTTTGGAGTTGCTCTAGGTAATATATTACGAACACATAACCGGATTCCATTGATGGGAAAAGGCTGTGTAAAGTAACAATATCCAAGAATCAAGGCTTTTAAAAGGTGTCTCGTTAGTGGTGTAAAAATGCACAAATGTTCTTAGTGGAGAGGAACCTTTCAATAACACTGTCAACAAAATGAAATGGTATCAACAGTGTAAGTCAAATTGTCTATAAATAAACAATTAAACTGAATACCTGGACGAAGAGACTCATTTATTTGTTTGATTTAGACACAATAGCCCATCACTTTGTACATAAACACAGATGGAAATAGCCCCCAACATAAATCTCTGAAAAAAATTGATTTTTCATGAACAAGAAAGCCTTAGGTCATAGTCCATTAACTCACAAGAAAATATATAATAATCTCTTCCATTCTTCTCACTATGGCTCGTATTATTTTTTTTCAGAAAAGAATAACTGTAAAGAGACTAAAGCATCCCAAAGTTTTAATTTATCAATTTTTAGCAGCAATAAGTGCAAATGGATATGGATATATATATATATATATATATATCAGGCCTGGTATAAACTGTCATTGGCCCATAACACAGACTTTCTGAAATGGGCTGTTTATAGTCACTTAAAACTTATGTACTTGAGAAAAGTATGAATCCATATCTCCTCCCAACTATCGGTAAATAGCAGGGCAGTTGGGAACTATTAGTCCTAAGGCAGTCTACCCTGTGAGTGGGGGATGAGATAAAACCTACTTGCGACAAACTTGTAAGGTAGCCCTCTACAGGAACCTTTGTCAATGACAAAATGATGATACATACATATACACACACACAATATATATATATATATATATATATATATATATATATATTATATGCAAAAGTTGGAATTTGGTTAATACATCAAACGAATCATAAAACCAGGCTTGATATTTCATAGGATTATTGATATAATTTTTCTTAATTACAATTTCAATCATCCAGTTGGCAACGGATGAACAATGGCTACACTTGAAAAAAACAAACCAAATCTTTATTTCAGACGTTAGCATAACAATGAAGTGAAAGAAAACCATATTGGTTTTCCTTTGTTACAAAAACAAAGTGAATACATCAATAAATTCTTTCAGGGTACCATACGAACACAATGCTTTCTTTTCAGTTTTCATTGCAAGAAATTATGGAGTGGGGGGAGAAACTAAACTTTGCCTTAGGAATTTGCAATTTATACCACACCAAGTTGTCACATGAGGCTATGATTTTGTCTTCATTCCTCGAACAATCATTCATGTAGAACCAATCATTATTTATTGCAATTGTAGGATTTTACAAGAGCCTGAAGTACTGACAGGGGGTGGGGGTAGCTGGATGGCTGGGGCTTCTGTAGGAACTTACTAAAAACAGCCAGATAGAGCAGGTTCTCAGTTAGTTGGTGAATAAGATCCTTTTAAGAGCCATTATTACTGCAGGAGAGAAAACTGGTTTTGTCAAAGCAAAATTTTTATTCAAAAGAGTAAAAAAAAAAAACTGTCCTTCACCCCCCCCCTCAAGAAATGTATTCATTTTTCTGAATCTCATAGGGGGAGGGGGAATCATTTGGTCAAAAAAGAAAAAAAAAAAAAAAAAAAATCTGACTACTCCCAGAAGAGGAGGGTGCATATATATTTTTCAGAAATCTTGCTTTCCAAGATACGTACTAATTAAGTGGACAAATCTTGTGAAGAAATGGGAGAATCCATTTTTTTTCCTTATCTCGGTTTCCAACGTTAGTGTTCAACATTCTTTTTCTTCCACTATGTATGAGTACCATTACTAATTTTTTTTACTAGTATTTTCTTTCATCTTAATTGTAGCTGCATTTCATTGAAACTACTCAGACTATTAGTCGACAGCAGAGCTTAAAAGAAGAATAAAGAATAAATCAGGGTAATATTACTGTGTATGTGTGTGTGTGTGTTTTTGCTATATATAAAAGGAGATTTTAGTCTTAAGACATCTAATTAGATCAGATGATGATTATAATGCAACTAATGATGATGGAAAAAAATTACTCTCAAGAGCATTTAGGATAAGTCAGAATCTCTAGATCCCTTTCTTGCTACTTTGCAATGAACATTTTTTCTAGTCTTTGAAGGAGGGGACATGTTATAAGATACAGAGGCAATGAAATGATGTGTCAAAATCATTTACTGTTTAATTTCAAACTACAGACAAAAAGAAAAGATGATAGTGTGCACCCTATAATAATTCACCGTGTAATTTAAATTCTCCAATCTAACATCCCTCAACATAATTCAAGTTTCCAAAGGTTTTTTTTTCTCTGGAGACAAATAAATTTATGTAAGCATAACCAATCTTGCATGCACACACATTTTTGGGGAGCTTAATTAGATAGCAAACTAGCACTTCATATCATCAGGGACCGATTAAGTATAATTGCAACTGTATTTATAATGAAATAATTCTGAAAAAAAAAAAAAAAAAAAAAAAAAAGGGCAAGAGGACGAAGGAGACAAAAAAGTAGAAATGAAAAGAGAATGAGAGGAAGAATAATAAAAACTTGCTAGACTCGTGGAAATTCCATGGGTATTATCAAAAGATATCATTATTCTTTTATACATTCCTGCGATTGGAGTATATAATTCTGTTAAAGTAGTTTATTTCCTACGAAATCTATCCATATTAATTAACAATAATAATCTGCAAAGGCGAATGAAACTGAAACATCTGTCATCATTGATTTCTTTTGCTATCTGTCAATATTCCTGTGGTCTACTACTACTATAACTTAATTCTAGATTTGAGAGAAGCAATGAATGAATGACGATTTTAGAGAAGGGATAAGAGCAAGGATGAAAGATGGGAGAGTGAATAATAACAAGAAAGTGTAATGTCCACACACAAACATGAATAATATTAGTTTAATAATGAGAACATTAAGAGGGAGGGGGGGAACAGTATTAGTAGGCCGGATATGGAAGTCCCAGTATCATTTCATGAATCTTGGAAGAGATGTAAAATGGTTAGGTCTAATCAAGCAGGCATACGTGGTTGGAACAGCTGAACTTTGGCCAATTGAAGAGTAGTAGGATTCCATCCCAATGAAGGTATAAGGAGCTTAGGGACACTGCCTTCAACCTCTAATCCCTCTCAGAGATGCAGAAGCAGCTTGTGTGTGGGGCTGGGGGAGAGGATTAATCATCTTCAACAATTTTTCCTACCCATAAAGCCAAAGAATGTTCCCTAGATATCCAATTTCAATATTGATGGAAAATTGATAACTGCCGGTTTACTTCTGAAAATGCCAGAGAGGAAAAAAAAAATGTTGTATATAAATAAAATGCATGTACATAGCCACATGTAAGGTATACAAGGTTGTATGTAGAAAGAAAACCAATGTATCTCTTGAAATACACATTGCAACAAGCATCAGTAGATCTATCAGACCAATATTCCTGGATAATTACATCAGACTTCTCTCACTCTTAAAGGAGGAAGCCCTCCATGTCCTACCCCTCAGATGTCCATTCTTGGACATACACAACCATGTTAGACCTATGCAATATAGTAAATTATGGTCACATACACCTGCTAACCATTAGGCCACCTACATTAAAAAAAAAAAACTGAGAGAAAAAACAAAAGTTTTGCTTTCAGGCACATCCACATAAATATGACTTTTTGTAGCAAACATATCTTATTCCGGTTGGGGGAAAAAAATGTTTTTAAAAATGAAGTAATAATAATAATGATACAATTGTAGAAGCACAACAGGTACACTAAATAATAACAAAAAAAGAAAAACAAACTTTTCAAAGAGTTCAAATCCTAGTTTGAGCCATTAGGCTAAGGCATGAATCTAACCTTTCCTTCTCACTGAACATCTTCAACACTGTATCATGAACCAATAATGAAAGATAAAACCGAAACAGATGAGTGAGGTTGTCCATCATATTTATCAGTACTGCTAAATCCTTTACCGATGATGACTGATGTTGGCCAATTAACATTCTAATTTAGAAGGAAAAAAAAATACAAAAATATACAAAAAAAACCCCAAAAAACAAACCATTTTATTGCTAACAAGATTGTCGTTTTATTGCATTTTAACAAGAGAGAAGAATTTATTTTTCTTGCTTCAAAATGAAATGGGATAATAAAACAAGAAGCACAAATCCAATAAAGTATTCAATGCTATAAAAACCTGGTCGATTCCCCCCCCCCTACCCTGAATAGAAATTGAGAAAATCTGTCAGCATAGTAACCAAGACTGGTTTTGTAATCAAATTCATCCTGGAGACTAACAGTAAAACTAGTGAATACTACAACAAACTCCTCTCGACAAATTGCCTTTCATAAGATTTATACAAGGCAGTGTACAGGTTAGAAAGTATGCAGCAGATTAAGTCATTTAGGTCAGTACGCTTTGACCATATATACTCAAGTGGACATCGTAGCCATCAAGAGAAATGGTAACTTCTGCTTATATTTGTTTTGTTCTTTTACTTCACCAGCCAATGCATTTGACCAATACATTCCAAGTTCATTTGTACTACTTCATTTTTTATTGATACTTTTGAAAGAAATTTATTGGAAAAATGAGCTCATAAGCTTAATGATTAAAAATTAAAAAAAAAAAAAAATCAACCATCAATTGTTTAGGATTATTGTATGAATAATTGCACTCAAGTGACTGAGTTCAAAGGAACATCTAAGTCTTAATTTCTTCCATGTTTGATACAAAAACTTTGGGGTCAGTCAGAGCTACATAACAAAGATCAATAAAAACTGGGTTAAATATTACGGCAAGTGCAGGAATCAATACTATCACGCCAGAAGACAAAAAATACAACCTGCACAAGTCACCGACAAGCAGACTTCCATTTGACCCTGACCACCGACCTTAGCTCAAGTAATTCTTTTGCAGATTCTCAGATATCAGCAAGGTCATGTTTTCTTTTTGATCTTTTTTTTTTTTTTTTTTTACTCCCCAGAAGATTTTATGATCATGTGACCTTTAAGCAGTTGAGAAATGAAAGGATGTATATTACTTCAAGAAAATACACAAAACAAATGTATTTGTCAGACAAGAAAAGGAAAAAAAAAATGAGGCATATTTGATGCTGAGGAATTTTATATTATTAAATAAATATCAGATTAGAGAAATTGCGGTGGTGTTGATGTGTTTGCAGCATGAAAGCTTTCAGAATGAATAACTGCGATGTTGGGGTGAAAAGAGCCATGAAGAATTGTTGGGTTAGTGAATAAGACTAGCTGAATTGAAGACAAGATAGTGAAGACTTTCATGTTCCAACCCTCTCGTTCAGCCTTGTGCCAAATTTTTCATATGTATTTACAAAAGAAAAGAGAAAAAAAAAAGAATCAGAAACATTAAATATTATATGTATACCAAATAATTTCGATGTCATCAATTAAGCTGGAAGTAATGAATTACAATCATCTGTTTATCTACATTTGATATAGACACAATTTTGTTTATTCAGGAATATAGATTTGTGAAGCAGATCAGAAACAGACTGGATATTGATTAGAACTAACCCACCCCACCCCTGAATGAACGAACAAACGAACGAACTACCCCCATTTTTGGAATAAATCAAGTGAAAGAATTATTTTTACATTTAAAGCCATTTTGCTAAAACTTACTTTTGAACACATTCAGAGGAAAATCAAATAGATGAACAGATGCTGAATAAGAAGAATTAGTTGCTCACAGGCTGGGCCAGAGAAAAAAAATTATAATTTGGTTATTGCAGACTGAGAGTTGTTATTTACTAAGCTCAAGTTTGGCACAAAGCCACAGCTACGGCACACATCCAGTGAGAATCAAACTCACTAGTAATGGCCTGGGAGATTAACCTGCCAATCAGTGTCCTGTATTGGGGCATCTGGCAAATAGAAGAATCTTTGAAACACATCCTACAGAAGAGAGAGGTGGAAGGAGAGATAGAAAGAAACAGAAACAAGATTTAAAGAGAGAGAGAGAGAGCATGGGATTAATCGAGAGATGATCAAGAGGAGAGAGAGAAAGAAAAGACAATGAAATCTATTTACAGGAAGAGGAGAGAGAGAAAAGTTATGTACACCAAAAATAAATCATCATATAAGTAATGAAGGTATCTGCAGAAGAGCAGTTTTTAGATTGTAATGAAAGTCATTGCATTTGAACCTCACTGGGATTTCCATTTATGTAATCATAGGCCAAGTTAGTTTGAGCGTAGTACAATATAAGCTACAAACCTGTGATATTTAGAATAAAAAGTGACATCATAAGAACTACACTTTAGATGAGTGATGCCATCCTTTGAAGTGATTTTATAGATAAAATGCAATGAGTACAATACCTGGAAATGAGTGAGCAAACAATATATACAGGTAACCGTCACATCACTCTGACCTCCAATACATGGTGTCATGAGCATATGCAATGTATCAACTCACAGATTTTTGTAAACATGAATTTGGACGGGTTTCTAAATGTTGCAGGTACACATACATACAAATATGCATATGTGAACACTTAGATAAAATGGTAGCTCGTAATTGTATATATATATATATATATATTGATTCAAAAATTCTTACTGAGTAGCGAGTGCCCCATACCTGTAGCCTCATGCCTAACTAAGGTAAGCCTAGTCAATTACAACCTGATAAATGAAAGTTATAGAAGATAAAATTCCCAAAATCAAGAATGCAAAGCACAACAGTCGTATTTCAAACTCGAACTGATATGGTTAAAATGTCATACTGTTTAAAGAGGGAGAGAGATGGTCAATAAAATATAATGACAGGTGTCATTATAAGGTAAATCAATCATAAACGGAGAGAAATTCAAACAAAGCATCTGACTCATTCTGTTCAAGCTTGCATATGTTTGCTGGAAAGCTGTAAAATGCAGATTGAAATGTTGAAATACCTACCAGCTGTGAACAGCTGTACAAATGAGAAGAACTGTGCAGATGATAAGTTTCAAAATGGAAAGGAGTCCTGATAAAAAAATCTCATTTCAAGTCAAAACAGAAGGATCCAGGGTCAAATGATAGATGGGCCCTGAACAAGATTTGAGGAGAGACTTGGGACCCCTCATCAATGAAGGCTACCTTTGCCCTGACACAATGCTTATCAAACTCTTTGGGAATATACAAGAACTGCACACATCAAACAATTTTAAAGGGTCACAGCAACCAAGTATTTTACCAGGGGAGGTGGGGTATACTTTTGAATTCTAATGCCATTATCTCTGCTCATAAGTCAAAGAAAGAACCAGAAGCCAGTGAAAGGAGTGGGTCTTGCAGGATAAGCCACAGGACACAAGTGAACCAATGTAATCTTTCAACACCAAGATAGCCTGGGTGGTCTCCTAAGCAAAGCTTCAAAAAAGAAATTGAAAAAAAAAAAAAAGAAAGAGAGGAAGAGAAAGAGAGAGAAAGAGAAAGAAAGAGAAAGAAAGAGAGAGAAAGAGAAAGAAAGAGAGAAAGAGAGATAATGCTGAGATCTGCAAAACGACTGATACTTAAACATCTAAACCCACAACAGAGTTATATAAATTGGGAAAATCAGAATTTCCCTATTTCCCTTTGAAAAGATACTTATTTTCAATGTTCCCAGTACACAAACGATCAAGTGTTCAAATCAATTCCACACCAAAACTGTTAACTTAGAAGCACAGTAGGTTTATTAAAAATGTCAACAAAATTTTAAAGATTAAATTGAAGGATGATAAGAAAATAAGGAAAAATAACTCAAGTTAATGTTCTAAATGATCCCCCCACCCCCAGAATAAATTCCCAACCTGCTAAAAATAATACATGATTCATGAAAAAAGTCTCAGTAGCATTTATGACTGAATATTGAACCATGAAGAATGGATTAGAGATGTCTGAAATATTGACAGCCCCTTTTTAGTTAATGATGACAGACATATCTCCAATTTTTTACAAGAAGACAAGTACAAGTATCTAAAGAAGAAGAGAAGCATCATAAACCGGTGATACCATTTCTTTGTAAGCCTGAGAAAATATTGGTGATGCTGGCTTTAAAAGGTCAAGAAGAACATTTTTCCACAAACTGTGTTTTCATCCAGCTTATTGAGGTAAAAAAAGGAAGATGATAATATAAGAGGTCAACAAGGAGATGATTCACTCGACAAAAGGCAATTGAATGACACATGTCAATATTTCATTTGTACTTCTGTTACATAATTCTCCAATTCAAGGAGAAAGCTGACATATAACCAGCAAATGATTTCTCAGCCACTGCTTTCTCTCTCTCTCTCTCTGGCTGATGTTTGCTCACTGAATGGAGGAGATATGGCTTCCAATACTAAGGAGGGAAAAACCAGTCGGTAGTCTGAGACAGTCCAATACCAATGATACAACATTAGAGAATATTTCATAACCAATAAGGAAATTAGTATAGAAGATATGCCAGAAAATATGTAAACAGGCTGTGTCTATTAATAGTAACTCTGGTTATTAACTGGAATGTAAAGATGAATGAAAAAAATATATGTTATAATAAAGCTTATAATGAAGATCATTAGATGCTTATACAGTAGTTTCTCCATTTCCGCAGACTTTAAATTCGTTGATTTGATTATTCGCAATATTATTTTTTCACCAATAAAGGGAAGCTATTACACATGGACTTTCGAGAGACAAATTCAAAATATTTTGAAGTATTTTTTGTTTTTGCTACTGAAAGAAGAAAAGAAATCCGAATATTTCTTTAAAAGAAAAAAAAGAAAAAAAAAAAGAAATCTTCATTAATCATAGCAGATTTGGACTGTTTTAATCCAGCATTTTTTCTTTTTTTTTTTTTTTTTTTTTTTTTTTAAATTTGACTGGCAAAACATCAAAATGGATGTTGACAGCTTATTGGCACTCAGCCCCTCAATTTATCTATTAGTTTGTTCTTGTTTGTTTTTGTTTTTACTGTATTTTGGATAAAGAAAGTAGATTTAGAATGCACACTTATTTATCAGGAAAAAACAGGATTTCACCCAAGAAGTAATTTACAATTAAAATTTTTTCTTCCCTAACAGATTTAAATAACTTTTTGTTCCCTCCACTCATCATTCTTAGATTTAAATATTTTTTTCAACCTTCATAGATTTCATCACTTATCATTCCTTTCACTCATAGATTTAAATATTGGTAATTTTTTTATCAATAATAAAATTGCATTGCTTTCGGCGGGTTTATATATCCAGATTCCTTCACCCTAAACACTCTCCAGTGAGATTCTGTGTTTATTCACATTAGCTCTCTATAATAACTAGAGTGTATGTTTTGGAGCTGAATTTCAGAAAAAAATATAAATGGGACACGTAGATAATATCCGATAATAAACAGAATCAGGAAGTGGAAAGCAAAAGAGTTTAAAAGTGATCTTGCATGATTCTGCGATCCACATTTTGAAATTTTTCAGGGAAAATCCTTATCCTCAATTATCATCATCATCAAAAATAATAACGAAAAAATAAATGGACAAAATAAAATGGATGCGATATTAAAGTTAATAGAAATGAAAATATTTATAATTTCAGAGAGGCTTGTAGAAACTGATGTAATCATGAAAATTTGTAGGAATGGCTGTGAATAAAATTCTTTCAGGCATAGGATATTGCTGTTCTTGGTGCTTATTTGTATCTATCTGAACTAAGACAGGCAAGGATATGTAGGTCTCTCCTCGTTGACACACACATTTCATTAGAATAATATTCAGGCTACTTATGCTAATGTATAATGCCTACATACAACTACATAAACACACATGCAGACGCAATGCCAAGTCTGATATTTTTTTTTTATATACACACACGAACATATATATATATATATATATATATATATATATATATATGCATGACAAATAAATATACAGGCACAAAAGAATTTAAAAATATTTGCAAATATTCTGATATACAGAGCTATGAAAATGTATAAAAATTGACAAATACGATAGAAATGTGCAAATGCACTCCCCCAGGCACATTATCATCTACATATATAGATACCCACACAAATAGAGATTATTATCTACATATATGTATGTATGTACACAGACACTTTTTTTATATATATATATATCCTACAAACACTGCATGCACGCACATTATATCTATTTTATTATTCTTGTCATAACAGTAAAAAGTATTCGAGTATTTGTCTGCCTGTGTGTATTTTACTGGAAGTGTTTTGAGAAATAAGAGGCTGGAGGTGGGTGGAGAAAGAAACATTGGCACCTGAAGACGGGTTCCATTATTCGGAGATTCAGCTGTACATTGCCAGAATGAAGCACAGCAGAAAGAACGGACAGAACCATTTTCTATGACAAACTAATTGACTGTTTTCTATGATACAATTTGGTGGGGCTAAGCCTTGCAGACATTTTCTTCAAGAGTTTCATACAGCAAATTAAATTGGATTCTAAAGAGAAACTGCGCTGTCTTTTTATGACGATTCATTATGAAAAATGTCATACACAGCTTGCATCAAATTTACAAAACATTTTTTTCTCCCTATAAGTGATACAAGAAAATCATATATATATATATATATATATATATATATATATATATATACACACACACACACATACATACTTGGAATTTATCAGTATTGACAAAAATATTATCTTTGTGAATAAAAATCCCTGTAAACATTTGTTCTGATCGAAGAGAAAAAAAAGCTCAACTCGTTTGCGCATGTGATATTCTGCATTATTAACAAGATCACATACACAGATATTTTCTTTATTTTATTCAAAATGTACTTTGTCTATTAGTAACAAGACTTGGGGCACTTAGCACTAGCCCAGTATGTGCAAAGATAGCTAATGCAGATCAGTTGTGAGTTGGAGAATTAGGAAAATGAAATATGGATGAAAATCTAAATTTATTAGACACTGTTGTATAGAACAGAAGAATATATTCTATCAATTATAGAAAAATGTACCAGAAATATAGCTTTTATAAATGAAAAACTCATCAAAGAAAAATGTTTCAAGTTTTCAATGAAAAATTCTTATAAAGAAAGAAAAATCTTTACATGGACATATATAAAATGTAATGTGTGTATGTGCGTATATATGTATTCTTCTATTTATTGTTTGCAACACTCTTGAATAGGTGCAATGATAATATTCTGATCCTAGGCTGAAACAACACTTTGATCCTAAGCAGAGTGCAGAGATTCTATGAAACCAGGCAGAAGTGATGATTCTTGTGTCATTTTTTAGTTGGGTACAATGCTAGTATCATAAATAATCAGGATTAGAGAATGATTCATGGACCACAAAATTAGAACCATCCTTGAGAAAAGATGAAAACTTGGTTTTGACTAGAAACTTCTTGGCTTTGAGAAAGATCTGAACTCTTTAAATCTACCAATGATTATTGGGTACTTCCTCTTATAGAGAAAAGGAATAGATGATGAAATTTGCATAAAAGTTAGAGGTTCTTATATATAGTTATTGACAAAACATAGCTTGGTTTTGGCACAAAGCCACAAGTGTAGGGTCACCAGTAACGATTTAACTCACTTCAATTAGGCATGCTTGAAAACCATTGCACCCCGATAAGGCACATAATGAATAGGGTTGGCTGAGTCAAAATTTTCCTTTCTTAGCTTTTAAAACATTGATAAAATTCAAGTAATTAAGATAAAATATCTCTTGTCCATCATTTGAAATAATGGACTCTGCGACTTGAACAAGTTCAGTCATTTTTTTCTGAGAGAAAAAGATATTTCCTAAGCTAATATCATTTTCAGAATCTACATGAAGTTGACCCTGAGAACAAATTTTCAGTGCAGTATTAGTTCCTGTTAGAAAATATAGAAAAAAATAATTTGACTGTCACTGCACTGAACAAACTAGTCCTTGTCATGGGATCTGTAGTGACTGGATGAAAAAAGATATTGAGCTAAAATTCCACACGGCTCCATTTCAGACCCCAAAGAATTGGTGAGCAAAATCTGAGATGGTCGAATGGGGCACTTTTCCAAAATTGATCCACTTGACAAGGTATGGCCCCTTATATATATATATATATATATATATATATATATATATATATATATATATATATATTATTGTGTCATCCAAAGACAGCTATTTTGTTGTATTATAACTCTTCATTGTAGCTATACACTTTCCATTATCCCATCCAGTACCATGAGGCTGGATCGAAACCTTAACTTCAGACCCGGAGGCTGGTATCCTCCCTCCTCCACGGAACTGGATGGTCAGTAAGGTTGAATTAAAGCAATATATCTATTTATCAGATATATTCCTCATCCACCAGAGTGCTCCATTCCATGTTGGAAGAGCACTGCATATATACATACACACACACACACATATATATATATATATATATATATATATATATATATATATATATATATATATAGCATTGCACCTATCATAGTGCTAAACAGCTGCCAGTAATGCAAAGGCCAAATAACTGCTTTTGATCCAAATTCTCATCTTGTTTATTCTCGGTCTATTCATTTCTTTCAATGTGACAGGTATGTATTGAAAAAAACAGACAGATTTGGTCTAACAGAATGAATTATGAATTTTGTTATATCATACAGAAACTTGTTTGAAATTATCTGCTGTCATTACACGGTTAATACATCACTCAATCTATACAAAATGAAAATAAAATAAACAAAGAAAATGTGGCTCCTGCAGGAACTGAACCTGCCACCAATAGGGTAGCCACTTCAACGTAGCAATGCTCTTACCATTGCACTAAACAGCTGCTGGTATTGCAAATGCCAAATAACTGCTTTCAACCCAAATTCTCATCTCGTTTATTCTTGGTCCATTCGTTTCTTGCAATGCGAGAGGTATATATATATATATATATATATATATTTAAAAAAAAAAAAAAAGAAACATGAGAAAACAGCTCATCGAAATTCAAATATATCCTAGCCGTTGTTCCCCATGTGATAACTACTGAGTAAATAAAACTCACAGAAAATTATTACAGGCATTTTTGAGAACAATGAACACAAGAAATAAGGAGAATGTTAGATGAGAATAAGTCTCAATGTGATAGATTTAGGCATAACTAGGATATCTTTAGAAACATGACAGCATGGAGATGTTGAATTTGTCAGTCTTGGGATTTTTCTCACTTGGAAAGCATAAGAGGTGAGAGAGATAAAAAGAATAAGTAGTAAATGCAAAAAAATAGGAAAGAGGTGCCCTAAATATCTACCTATTTTTTCTTTTGCCAGTTGGGCTATGAACCTCAATTATTGATTTTAAAATACCATTGAGCCACCCCCTAGTCATGATAACAGCTCATTTATGAATAATTACAATTCATTAATTTGGTTCAACTTGTAGAGAAAAGAAAATACAGCTTGAAAGAAGACTACCATAGAAAAGAATCTTCTATGGACCGCCAAACATCCCGATACAAAACTAACTTTGTAAACAACAGCTAATTTAGGAGATACACAAGACAGATAAAAACTGGGGGGTTGGACCTTGACATGCCAGATTAAATCCAACTAATGGGAGAGATTAATTGCTGGTGTTCACAGGTTTACTTATCTATCTACACACACACACCAACATACATTGCCTTTCCACAAATGCAGTTTCTACCAATTTACTAATAATTCAATTTTATGCCCTTCTTCCAAAACTAATCCCTCCATCAAGAATTCAATTAAAAACAGATTTTTATCAAGAGTTTTCCTTTTGATTTCCAGCAGAGGAAAACTCACCCAAAACTCTCATCCCCTCTGACACATTCGGGAAGTAAATCTAACTCCACCTAATGAAAAAGATTCAAGTGTTTTACTAATTCTTCCTTGGTGGCCACTTACTCCTTGGATGAAAAAAAAAAAAAAATTCTCCATTATTCTCATCAGCAACTATCAACATGAAAGAATGAAGACCTTTCTCCAAGAATCATTCCTTCACCTGAAGAATGTTAATTCTATTCGTATAACAGGATAATCTCTCTGCAGATTTTTTCCCCCTAATTCTTTGACTTTGGGCAGTAATTTATTTGCATTTTCAGTGACCTAAACTCAAAATACTGTCTTTCAACTTCAACACTCTGCAGGTAACTTTGTTTGCTGAGCAAGATGTTCATCCTGCCACAGCAGGTGACTAATCTTCCAATAATAGTGTTTGAATTTCATGGATGTATTGTCATACCAATTTCACTCATAAATAAACAGACACACACGTTATATGCTTTCACAGTTACTAGGTGCACAAAATCTTGAAAAACAATTTTTCAGTGTTGAAGCTCAAACAATCTGAAACAAAGACACAAGTATGTATTCTTGCCACCATCTCTTGAAGCCAAAAAGGGAAATTTTCAATGATAAGGAATTATTAAATTATTCACTAGATCATTTGACTTCTCACACTGAAAGGGCAAAGATAACAGACATTGCAATGGCAAGCATATGAATATATTCTCCAAGTCCCCCATCTCTCAATTTCTTTGAATAAAAGGGGAGATATATTCTAATCAATAATGCTCAAAAGATGAAATTTATATCAATACATTAGCATACACATTTAAATAAAACATAAGATGCATTCTAATCAACATTGGTCCAAAAATGAAATTTACATCAAGACCTCAGCATCCCAACACACTTTATCAAGACCAAACTCAGCACTAGATAATTCCCTGACTCAAAGACTCTGAAGACTTCTGTCCCTTGTCCTATTTAATGTTTGGAGGAAGAGAGAGACAAAGAAAACGAACCTTATCACATGAATAAATCTTCAGTCCTTTTTTTTTCTCTTCTAAATATTCTAATGATGACCAATTCCTATGTTTGTCAAGTCTGCAAGTTTTTTGAGAGAGGAGGAAACATTCCAGCAAGCTTGTAATCCAAGACTACTTTTCCGTAAGCTGGATCTTGCTGATAAGTTACAAATAACAAAAAGTGCTTACTTTTTTGAGGTTTCCAACACCAACTTAGAAGAGCCAGAGGCAACGTACACACATAATTAAGGCCTACCTCAGAACTTGAAACATTCAACTGGTGGGCTCCACTAAATCAATGCAGCAACAATTCAATGTATTCTTTTTCAACTTACCTAAAAAGGAGAAAAAAAAGAAAGAATATGTCATTATTAGGAAGAGAAAAAAAGACATGAACCAAAAAAATATGAAGAATAAAAATCTACATCAGTAAAGTCCGTGCTGAAACAATAGTAGTCTTAACAAAACCTTTATCAGATAATTCCGTGTTCAGACAATGCTTAGGGGGTGGGGTAGAAAAAAATCTTTACCACTAACCCCAAAGCAACCCAGATATCACTACATTGCTGTTTAGCTGTCACTATTTGAGAATACAGGGACATACACATACATTTTCATATCCAGTCTTAGCAGAATTGAATTACTTGACATATATTAAAAAAAAAAAAAGACAAAAAAGTCACCCTTAAATAGGAATAATTCTACACACTCAGCAAATCTGACAAGTCAAAAATAAAAGAAACTAGCATTCCAAGGGAAATTATGAATCACCAATCCCCATATAGCTTCTTTCTCTCTGGTGAATTAGGTAGTGATGATAGTAAAATTAAATTACTTTGATGAAAATACTACCAACTTTGAAAAACATAAAAACAATAAACAAGCATAATACTACTGGACACCACCTAAGAGACCAATTTATCAAAGTTATATTGAGAATTGAACCCCACACTAAAAACCTACAGGGAGAGGGGGGACAAAAAAAAAGGGGGAAAAGGAACACATCCCCCTACTAATTGGGGAAAGTGTGTGAGCAGAAGTTCAAGTTTCTACCATAAATTGTTAGGGCTGTGCAAAATCTGGATTGATACATATAAATGTCAGAACAAATAAATAACCTCAAACTAGCAACAGTATTTAAACCAGTGTTGTGGGTAGCTGTAATTAAAAACTTTTAGAGAAATAAGAGATTTTATTAAAAAAAAAAACAAAAAAAAAAAAACTGAACCATCATGGTAATTACATTCTAAGAGAGATAAACACAAAGAGTAGCAAATCAAGTATCTTTCAGCCTAAAACGGGCTTTTAAAAGCCAAAATAAATTCAATTTAAATTTCATACCTTGAACTGTACCAGAGGAAAACATTGAAATTCTTCCAATAAGTCCCTTAACCGAAAGGGTGGCACCTGTCATATGGGCAATGGTTAGCTATTTGGTTTCATAGGATATCAACAGGGAGTTCATTCTTCACTGGGTGTCCCACTATGGAGTCCCTGTGTCATAAGTTAAGGGTGAACATACCGTGAAGCAATAGTTGGCAGATCTATCTCCCTAACCACTGAATTATATCTCCACTGGTTGCTCTGCCATCATGGTATTTCGTTCAACTGAGAGAGGCCCCGTAGAAACTTTTACACATATTTGATGGTTTGAACTGCTAACAAAGTCACATAACAAAAGTGAGCGGTTAACACTGTTCTGCCTAATTCCAGTACGGAAAACTGCAAAATTGTAAGGTATTCTTAGAGAAATGGTTAGCACTGTTCACCGAGTGTGTATTCAGTCACAATCTGGATGTTGATACCAGCGTGTGGAGAATAACCTCCAGTTAAATAATCTATACCAGCCATTCGCAATCTGTTTTTAGCCACGGTCCACTAAAGAGCTCTTCTCCAGTTCTAGGGGTTGGCGGTCGAACAGGGATAAAACAGGAACAGAGAGGCTGAAACTCAGTCACTGATACTTCAATGCCCTTCAAATGTGCCAGAACCTCCGAGGAGGGGGGGGGGTCACACTGAGGATAGTTAATCTATACCATGGGAGAACTTCTGTTTCAAAGAGTGAATTGAATCCAAAAAGCATTGAAATCCCCTCCCCCGTATAGGTTTGTGTGTGTGTGTGTGTGTGTATCCATAATCCAAGTGTGAAAGACACAGGAGCAACAACCTGCTCTTCAGACCATCCTCCATGATGAAGAACATCCTAATAATGTTTCATCTTTATCAGCAGCAAAGAAAAGTCATTCAGACGTTTGCAGGACTTTATTTTTGTGCGCGATGATGACAGGTCTAAAATGAGAAGGTAGAGCTGGAAAAAAAGATCGGAGAGGAAAATAGGAAGAAAATTAGTCAATAGAAGGAAATGATTTTTTTCTCCTATCTATTTCTTTGCCTCAGTCACTACAAAATATGATCTACTCTCAGGAACCATGATGGGATATCCTTAGTAAACTTTTCTTTTTTTTCATCGAATCCTTTTTCTTGATATTTATTACTCTACTTACTAGCTTATTACACATGAAAAAATACAGACATATTCGAATTTCTATGAGATGTTTTTTTTAAAGAATATATATATATATATATGCACACACACATTGAAGGCGGTAATGCAGTGCGTAAAAATATCTACTCGCTTTCCTGTGGAGTTTGAGTTTCATAACATTCTCTCACTTTAAGATTTAACAGTTCAATACCTCAAAGCTGCTGAGTGTGTATATAAATGTTTAAGTCTTATCAATTTCATGAGAGATTTCATTAAAAAGCGATTGAACCTGTTCGAATAAAAAAATCCATTGTTTCAAATGGTGTGCAGTAGGTGGTTTTTATCAGCATAATTATTACTTTGAAGTGGAAGAGTCCATTGGTAATGATTGAGAAATACAGAAACAGAAAAGGTCAGGGTTCATATAGATATATATATAGTATAGATAGATTCAATTTTTAGACAAGTCACATTGCTATTTGCAGTTTCATCCAGTGAGCACAGCAAAACCAATAAGAATATAAAGTGGTGTTGGCCAAACTCTGCATTGGACATTCACAGATCACAAACACATACATACATACACAC
This sequence comes from Thysanoteuthis rhombus, assembly GCA_963457665.1. Classification (NCBI taxonomy): domain Eukaryota; kingdom Metazoa; phylum Mollusca; class Cephalopoda; order Oegopsida; family Thysanoteuthidae; genus Thysanoteuthis; species Thysanoteuthis major. The sequence continues at coordinate 4,850,140 of OY735210.1, read as the reverse complement.
ACACGTGTATATATATATATATATATATATATATATATATATATATATATATATATATATATATATATACATACACACTGAAAGCTAAAGAACCACCAATACACAGAAGAACACATACTAGTGAACTGCGGCAACTCAAGTTTAACCTGAACAAAATACTACTCAGTAAACAACCTGAAAGAACTATTAAGCAAGGCCTAAACCAAGCAAAATATTATCCTGAAAGAAGTCAGACTCTACAGGAAGATATAATTCAAACATCCAAAATACTATACCCATCCATATATATTTCTTATCCATACAAAAAGGAACACCATAAAGCAAGCTAAAATCAATTGTAACTTGACATTTTGAAAAAAAGAAAAAATTCTATTCACTAAACCAAATCAGAAGCTAACTGAATCATCCTCTGAAACTCAACTTCCAAAACAAATTAGTACCAGCATTGAGTAACCCACCAGAGGTTGATTTGCCACTAAAGTAAGCAAACAAACCAAACAAACATAATAATGGTATTAACGTTTTAACGTTGGTAGCATTTAACTACCAATATAGTCAATCGTAATTATAAAAGTAAGGGAAAAAAAAGGCAGATGAATAGACCATGAGATTTTGAATAAGTCAATATCGGTTACATTGTTAATATCAATATCAGATATTACTGAAGTAGGAATAACCATTTAATATCAATAAGCTCCGTCTGATGATCTGAAAAAATATATATATTGAAAAATCTGTAATGGTAAGGAGACATAAATAACAATGAAATATTGAAAAACGTATGATGTATTTGAAAGAAGGCCATGATCATCATAATGATAATCATCTATCTATATAATGAAAAGTACGACTTTTTCACTGCCCATAACTTCTATTTGAGTACACAGATACTACACTTTGATCCATATAAACTCGCTTCCCCACAGGATCAAGATGTGACATAAAGTTGGTTTAATCTGGGGTTCCATACATGGGAAATCTGACAAAACAGCTCCAGTCCCCGCAACTAGTGTTGTGAAGGCGTCATGGCAAGCCTGACCCTTGCCTTTTAGTACAATGAGAAGTTGCTGCTCCGGGACTTACCCTGTGACTGGGGCCAGAGGACGGATCCTACCAAGCCTCAGAAAGCCATCATCGGCCACTGCGTTGCACCGGTACTAAGATACCAAAACATGTACTGCAAGCAGATACTTCACTTTGATCCCAGGTAGAGAGCTGGGAAGTGACAGTCTGATCGTACATAGAATGGCAGATACTCTGATCCTAGGCAGAAGTGCATACATAAATAATCCTCTCTCATCATGTTTGATGATTACTATGGTGATCAAATTTCATTTTGAGATGAAATATTCTAAATTATTATCAATATTTTTTGCTACCATTACTTTTTCACCCGGAACTTATTCTTTAACCCAATCTGTACTGTAAGTATATTCCCTAACTACAGAAGGGAACCCAGCCTGAGTTCAGTTGTGATGAAGAAGCAACAGGAATTAAGATGAAGGAAGGTGAATAAATGGTAGCAAACAAGAACAGAATTACAATGATGTATCCATGTATCTATTGGGGAGGGGCTCTGAAAGGGAAACTGCGGATGTATGTGTGTGAGGGAGAGGCCCACTCAAAGGGAAATCCAATTGAGGGTGGATCAGTGAAAGCGAAACTGCAGATGAGGGTGAGCTAGACGGGAAACTATAAATTATATCTATAAAAAAACAAAATAATTCTAATCTATAATCACACACTTGTGAATGCTGATGACAATTTTATATCTCTCACAAGAATTGATAAAAAATAAATAATTGTTCTTTAATGACATCAGTTGAATGGGGATCGACAAATCATATGGAGATGTGTGTGAACAGATTTTAAAATTTATGATACTGAGTACTATGGTAGTTATGATGATGATGATGTTGCCGAGATTTTTTGGCTGAAACCAACTTTAATCTAAGAATCTTCAATCATTATCAGGTTTCATCTTAAATTCATTCAATAATTCTTTTTTCCCCTCTTTTTGATCCATCAAGACAGTGAAGAATTTTTCATCATTTCAAATACAAAATGAAAAAGTTTTTTTTCTCTCTGCAAACTTGGATAAATGGTGCATTTTATCCAATGAGAAATAGGATACAGAGGGACACTCAATTTTGAAGGGAGGCAACTTGCTGTTCTTCCAACATTAGATCCACATTTTTTGTTGGTACGAAATGGTTGGAAGTTTGAAGTAAGGTAAAAGAGGTTGGAATGGTACTAATTAATCATAGTTGGTGGTTTAAGTTTTTTTACACTAGCAGAAGTGGCGGGAAAGAAGAGTAGAAACAAAAGGAGAGAAGGAGAGAGGGAAAAAGAGAAACAAAAAGAAAGAGAGGGAAAAAGAGAAACAAAAAGAAAGAGAGGGAAAAAGAGAAACAAAAAGAAAGAGAGGGAAAAAGAGAAACAAAAAGAAAGAGAGGGAAAAAGAGAAACAAAAAGAAAGAGAGGGAAAAAGAGAAACAAAAAGAAAGAGAGGGAAAAAGAGAAACAAAAAGAAAGAGAGGGAAAAAGAGAAACAAAAAGAAAGAGAGGGAAAAAGAGAAACAAAAAGAAAGAGAGGGAAAAAGAGAAACAAAAAGAAAGAAAGAGAAAAAGAGAAACAAAAAGAAAGAAAGAGAAAAAGAGAAACAAAAAGAGAAAGAAAGAGAAAAGAGAAACAAAAAGAGAAAGAAAGAGAAAAGAGAAACAAAAAGAGAAAGAAAGAGAAAAGAGAAACAAAAAGAGAAAGAAAGAGAAAAGAGAAGCAAAAAGAGAAAGAAAGAGAAAAGAGAAGCAAAAAGAGAAAGAAAGAGAAAAGAGAAACAAAAAGAGAAAGAAAGAGAAAAGAGAAACAAAAAGAAAGAGAGAGAAAAAGAGATGAAGAACCATCCAATGACAGTCAGATCAGCAGTGACCAATGCCCAAATCGCAATCCTTCCCCAATTTCCAATGTTGAATTTATTAGACTTCACAGCATAAAAGATCAAACCCTGGTCAGTAATTGATGCTAGTTAATTATCAAGTAATTAATTACATGGATAGTTGATTGTTTGATTTGTGCTTCCTCAGCCATGTCATTGATCACAGATATAAAGAGGCCGTTGACAACTGACCATCAGTCTGCTGGCCAAGAAAAGCCTAATTGACAGGCATTTTGACGAATATTAGAAAAAGGGGAGGGGTAAAGAAAACGAGAGTCAGATTCACAACTTTTTAAATGGAAACAATCAGTATCTGATCTAACAATGAAATTAATTTCGTGTTGAAGAGGTACAAAATGTTAAATTTATCTGAAATTCAAAATTGCGCTAACAGATTAATCGCTCCCCCCATGAATCACAGGAATACATGTTCATAATTTCTGTCAGAGCTTCTAATGTAATTTTTTTTTAGCAATTGGCCTATGAACTTTTTAGATAGTGTAGAGCCTCACTCTGTGTAAATCCTACACTGGATGCTAAGAACATGGCTCTTAGTCATGTATAGACAGGGTCAGAAGTTGAAAAAAAAAAAAAAAAAAAAAAAAAAGGGGGAGAACATTGAATTGTCAACACAGTTATATAATTGCCATACCAATTGGCAATTTATTATCTTATTTTTAATTAACATTAAATAAATGAATATACATAAAAACTCAAATGAGATTTACTGTACTTACGATGATCATTTGATGTTTTTATATAAAAAGAACTATGCAAATATTACCCTGCGTCCAATGCACTGGTACACTAACTAGGGAGCTTATTACCAAAGCTCGATATCAACAGTCAAGGAATGATTTTTGATGAGCAATAGTCCTCCAAATCCCCTCATAAACCATTCTACATATGATAGAATGAGAACTGAAAATTATCCATCAACCATTTGGCGCTTTTGTGACCTAAGGATCAAATTCTGAAATAATGAATAGGAAACTCCTTTCTTAGATCCAACTCCCATTTAACAATATTCCCAGCCCCGTTCGACCATCATGTACCGTTTGTTGATCCACTTTATTCAGTTTAGAGCAATGTTTAGCAAACGATGAGAAAGGGCGATAGCGATTGTGACCTTTAAGTAACCATTATTAAGTTCTCAACTTTGTTGGCGAACGTGGACCCAGTAATTTTACTTGAATGTAAAAGGCTGCCAAACATCAGAGGATGTTATTAAATAAAGAGTTTTAGCATCCTTTGCAGACACAGAGCAGGCCCACTTTCATCCTCCTGTTCTCGGACAGGAACATTTCACACAAAGGATGCAATCAGCAAGTTTTGCATTCCTGGAAATTCCAACTGGAATTAAGATTACTTGCGGTCTTGGAGCAGAGAATGGAGAACGAAGCGGTGCTGCTCAGATAGAACGAATAAAGTAGACTACAAAGAAAATGAAGACTGCTATGAGCATTTCCTGTTATTGATCTGTAAGACCAAGATCATTTGAAGAGATGAAACACAAATACAATCAAGGAGTGCTTGGAATCTATGCTCTAGAAGGGTGCCAGGCAGATCAAGGAGATGCATAAAGCTCCCTGCAAGATTTCACAATTTGAGAGGCAGGGATCCTATAGCAGGTTATGAAGCAACAATAGAAATTATATAATTCGAAATCATGTATATAATAAGATCAGTGCCTATCATACCATCTTTGTCTTCCAACCCTCTTATCAAACTACCTTTGTTTTTCCTCCTTCCCCTTCCTAACCTCTAATAAAACAACCTATTCCTCCCATCCTACCGTGTTTGTCACATGCATTATCAGAAGGAGAGATCTGAAGAACATGTAATTCACCTATAATCACCAGTAAAGCAATGTGTCATGGACCAGCAATAATATAAAATGAAATTGAGATTTAAATACGACATAAAAATAGAATTATAATCCAAATGTATAACCAAGAAGATAGAACTATAATCAAGCAATGTTTTTCTTTTTGTTGAAGAACCTAGCAGACTAATGGTTTTCATCATTTTTTCAATCTTTATCTTAACTGATTTTGATTTTTGGGGTTTTTTTTTCATATGTACTAGAATACATTAATGTAGAAAATATCCCAGGATTGACAAGTATTTCAATAACCCTGATTTCAGTTGCTTCTTGATACGCAAAAAAAGCTTAGGCTATACCATTGATGATAATAGAGCGAACTCAATCATGATAATGATAATAAAAACAATAACCTAATCAATATCAATGAGGAAAATAGAAAATTCTAATCTAAAAATGTCTGCATATGATATCATCTCACACTCTTTATCGTCTGACTCACTTGGTTATTCTTCTTATGTATGTACCAAAAAGATTTTTATTTTAACAGTCATTCTTTAGATATTCAGTTTTGTATATGACTTTTATCACATGAAATTCCACAGAATCGCAAAATGTGTCTTATTAGCAAGCAAAAATCAATATCGCTTGATGCTAGCAGTTCATCTACCTGTGCATTGTAGACCAATTGTATCAAGAGGAGAGGGAGAAAGAGGAATGAAACTGGTCATGGGGGAGAGAGACAGAAGCGGGTAGGTATAGGAAGAGACTAGGGCATGGACAGACATATTTTGTAAATAGGTTCAATGTGAGCCAGTATATAGTTGCACAGAAGACTTGGATTAATATTCTTAAAGAGAGAATCAATTCAGGAGGAAAAACAAAAACAAAAAAAAAACATAACTGACAAGGAGATTCCATAATTTCATTTGAGCCACAATAGCTTCCAATTCAAACAGTCATTATCAAAGTTAGCACGTCTCTCCTTCTCCAGCAAGATACTCCCTCATCAGCCATCATTTCTTACCAACCCTGAACCTGTCGCCACAAGGAATGAACACAAAAATTAAATATAATCTAATTTTGGAGACAGAGCAATAATTATAGGAAAAATGGCTAAAGCTTAAATGCATTTTGATATGAACAAGTGCCGTAGGAAATCTGAACTGAAGGAAATATCAAATGTTTCTCTGAATAAATTGCTGGCAATTATGGGATGAGGAAGTATGTTTGGGCTTTATCTTGTTGGTTTCTTTTCTATTTTTCCTCTGTGAGACATCATAAAAGACATGCTCAATTTTGAATGTACAGTCACTGAGGCGTTCAAGTTTGTGATGCTTTCCCCTAGTCTTGTTTGATCTTTATCAAGTTGAGTGAGATGTTATCCACCTCAAAGAGCAGAACTCAATAAACTGAGGATAAAGATAGCTGCCTAAATGATGAATAAAATGAAATGAGTTATAACCAAAATATTTTGGGTGGATATCCCACCATGACTGACTTTTTGTCATTTCTTTTATTGCATCAGGAGTTCAGACAAGACACTATATCCTTGCCTGCATTCTAACAGGCTGATATTAATAAATAAACTCAGAGTTACCAAATGGTAAAATAATGTGGCTTTTTTTTTTTTCTTTTTTCTTTCCCTGGAAGTAATGGGGGAGGAGATTCCAGAGGATTTTGAGCAACCCAGGATTTTCCTTAGGGAGATGTGGAGTAGGTTGGCATGGAGAATGGGCCCAGCAAGTTGAGTTTTAACTCTAGCTGAGATAATTGTGATCTCACACACTAATGCTCTTGAGAAAGGCATGAATAGGGGTAAATAGTAGGGCATACTGATCACCCTCGTTATGGTTGTCTCTACACTGAGTACTGATGGAATAAATACTTTTGGGATATATACACATGACTTGCATATATTTCACATACATCTCTCTCTCTCTCTCTCTATATATATATATATATATATATATATATATATATATATATATATATATATATATATATATATATATATATATATATATATATATATATATATTGATTGAAGCCATTTAATCTAATTTTTAAAAAAAAGATACTAATATTTTTACCTACTGGATTCGGCTGTGCCTCCATATTAGTCTATTCTTATATTAAGCAATGTTTCTCATTTCTGGTTCTGCACAACATAGAATTATGAAGATTGAAAAACTTGAAAATAGAAAAAAAAAACAAAAAAACAGTTCTGTAAGATTTGGAAAAAAAAGAAGCAAAAAACTGGTCTTTAATATAGTATTTATGTGGCCGTGTTAAAGATTTGATAGTTCTTTGTCTTTTGGATTGCACTTGAACTAAGACACACAAGAATTTAGTTATTTGACTTCTCAGTTAAGTGCAGAGTGTTTATTTAACCCTTTCAAGACTCCTGGGACATATATCTGGAGGTTTCTATGACTGCCAAGGTATGATTCCAGTTAGTCTCTTTAGGAATTCTACAGGGACATTTTAATTCAGGCATTAGGCATATTATTAGGGTAATCTCGAGAAGTACCAACACGTTTTAAATAATAGCAAATATTTTTTCAAAATCCAACGTGAGAGTTACATATGTTTTCATTGTAAAAAGGATCTGTTTACATAGTCGATACCAACAGTTATTGCATCTCCAGCTACTTGTATGAAGAAAAACCCTTTTGATAGGAAATGATGGAGTCAGACTTTTTCTCTCTTAAATAATACGAAGCCTCCATTTCTTTCTTGTTTAGCAACAGATTACAATTTGATTAAAAGGGCTGAGCTAAATTGAAATATGATTATTCTTGGACGTGGAAGGCTTCTTGTGAAAAGTATTTGGAATATTTACACTAAATCATGCAACAGGCAAATTCCCAACTGCTTGCCAAGAATCGGGTTGTTTTTCTGTCATTGTAAATACTTCAATGTCAACAAAACTGATGGCTGGGGAGGCCAAGAGCTTCTCTGTATAAACCATGGATTGAAAAGGTTCGTAACCATTCTACACTAAGAAAGTTTGGAGCTTTCTCTGGTGTCTGGCGATTTGTTTACCGACTTGACAAAAGAGGAAGTTGTTCAAGAAGATTAGCTAAACGAGTTGTTGAGAAAGAAAATGAAAAAACTTCTGAGCCCCCCCCCCCCTGCTGAATGGTGGTGTCTCTGTGACAAGATACAAAAGCAGACCAGTTATCTGGCTTCCATAAAAACAGCTTTCTTTTTTTTAATATGGTGGGATTTGTAGGGATGACCACAGACATGTTGCAAAATTGACACCCATCAATAAAAACATATGCAATTATGAAACACAAAATGTTTATATATATATATATATATATATATATATATATATATATATATATATATATATATATATATATATATATATATATATATATATAATTATTATATAAATATTAGGTTGGTGCAAAAATAATAGCATATTTTGTTATTTCAAACTTATAATATTTTGGAATTATCTATTATTCAACTATGTTCATGGAATATAACGTTTCTAAGTGTGAATTTTGCTCTATTCAAGCTGAATGTTTTCTTTCCAATATTTATCTGGCTCATTTGGAGTTGTCAAATAAAAGATGGAAAAGCAGCAAATTCAATTTTGCTGCAGGAGTTCAAAATGGGTCTCAGAACCCCAGAATTCTATGCTTCAAGAATGAATGGACTGGTTTCTAACAGGCAAAAATCTGTAGATTCTGAAAGTTGTTCTTTTGATCGATAACTTTTATTCTAGGATGAGATATATTGCTTTGAAGTTGATGGTGAAAAACTGTAATTACTTTTGCACCCACATAATATATGAAACAAGAGAATCTGTAGGACATGTTTGCAAATATCCACCCCAAACCATCAAAAGTATTCAAGTCAGAGCCTTAACCTTCAACAGCCATGCTTCCTCTCTTTTGGTATTTGTTAGCCAAGATAGTGAATAGTCTTCAAACGAACATTAGTGGATTGATATTGATTAAACAGACCCTATTTTTGAGGTGACTCAATTTGTATCTGTTGATACTTTACTTTTCTTTGCTTACTTTTTATATTCTCAGATCTTGAAGTTAATTATTACAGCTCAAGCATACCTTACTTTAGAAGTATACTAATTTGTGTCTGTTAAATACAATTTTGTCCTTTACTCTTCACCATTTTATATTTTAAGAATATATCATACATATCTATGAATCCAGGTCACATCTGAAGTCCTAAGCTTACTGGATAAATGGTCAGGTATCCATACGACATTAACAAATCAATTTAGTCATAACCAGCCAAGTGAGAGAGAGGAAAGAAATGTACTAAGGGTAATTGGAAGTTATGTTGGTGCATGTTAAAGCAGAACATAATGAGTTTGGTTACAATACAAGAGAACATTGTAAGTTGTATCTGTATTCACTGTAGAAGGTCACGAGATAGCAGTATCTTTATCAAGTAGCCGGTAATGCAGCAGCAATATTGGACCCTTTGAGGGAATATTATTCAACACCATCCAAGGCGACCGGTGATACATGTTAATAGCTTCAAACTGATAAAAAAGCTGATAGAAATCATTTTGGCAGAGTAAAGACAACATAAGGATGAGATTTGTTTGAAACTAAACAGAAATCATTAATGACCAGGGAGTGAAACACTGAATCAATTTTCACATTAAGTAGATACGTGCAATGAGACCCAGACAAGGAGTACAGTCATAAAATCAGTGGAGGAAGAGGAACATTGATATCCATTGGAATTGATAAGCACCCCATTATATCCTTTTGCTTTTCATATATTCATGAACTGGACTCGGGTGCATTCAACACTTTCGCTGCAAAATCATTCAATATACAGAGAAAAAAAAATGACTGTCATGGTATTTTTTTTTTTTTTCTTCCAAACAAAACTCTCTACACGTGGAGTCAAATTTCACCGTAAGTTATAAATTCAATGATACTGACAATTAGCCATTTATCACTTTGGGATTAGGATGTTCTGATAACATTAACCAGCTGATAGAGCAAAGGATATAAAATGTTGAAAATTTACGTTCATCATTATAAATTTAAATTCATTGTTATAAACGATTCTACATTATAGAAAATTGGTATGAAATTTTTCTATTTTTCAAAAATTTAATCAGGACTAACTCTTTTTGATAACAATAATTGTTTGATAAAATTAACTATCATCATCATCCTTCTAGCCTCCATGGTTGGACAGACCGTCCTCAAGATTCGCCTGACATTGTATCGCCAATATCTTGTTAATCTGCCCAATTCATCATGCCATCTCATTTTCTGCCAGCCACAATTTCACATATGATTTTTAGTTACGAGTTGTGATGTTCTGTAGTGGTCTGCCTATAACCATTTGAATTTTTTAATGGATTATACAATATCACCAATTCCTGTTTTTTCCCCTAATATACAGCGTAACTTGATGTGATTAGTGATATTGAACAAAAACCAGTCCAGTTCCAGAATCTGCATATGAAAAACCAAGGTTGGTCAGGCATTTGTGAACCACAAAATGGTCAAATGCAATGGCGGATAATAGCAAGCACGTTTTATGTACATCCGTCCAGGAACTGGCATGGACATTTCATTCCGATAATGTCCAAAACAGCTACTGTACATGACAGCTGAAACATGGAACCGGTCAATGGGCAACAGAGTTCAGTAATCAGTGTGTTGAATCAAGAGAAAAAGAGAAGTCAACGAATCTGCTGACAGCATTTTGCTGTGTGACTAACCACACTAAATGAAATGAGAAAATTCAGAAAGTACATACTTCTGACAATTCCATTATGAGGCTGAGTAATTACGTATGGATCCACCCCAAATATCTAATCACTTCTTCCATAGCCTAATGGTTACCTTTCCACAATATGACATTGAGAACTTATGGAGTTATTCTATAGACAAACATGAAATTTGGGTAATGTTCTGTGGTTTGGACATAACTGCAATGTAAGAGAAGTAATTGTGCATGTATCTGCTTGAAAATTTAATCAGTTCTCCCATAGCCTTCAATATCTCTAACCATCCCCCTGTAGAAAGAAAAAAAAAAATCATGGATACACCCCCAAGTTCAACTAAATTCTCCACCGTTGCAGAGAATGTGATTGAAATCCATTCAGTAATGTCAGAGATATTGTGAGAACAGACAAACCTACTTACTAACGGAAAAATGCAACCAAATACAAATACTTCTCCAAGTTCGTTGACAGAAGTAAATGACAAGAGTTAAGTAGGTATGACCAGCAGTTGGACGGAAGGTTTGGTAGACCGAAGCAGGTGATTTTTAACACTTGTCTGCACACGGATTTACTAATATGATAGAGCTTAGCTCATCTCTCAGACTAAGTTGTAACTATGATGCATATCACATGAAGCAATGATTTTCTCTCCATTTCTCAAACGATTCAAGGAGACACATTCATTATTTCTGTGGTAATAACAGCTAGCCCACAAGGCGAAAGGATTCCAACCACCTTACTATTCACTCAAAGCCACCCACACTTAAAGAAAAAATATGTCTAGATACCATTATTATTAAATAAAAAGTACATACAATTTTTAGGATTCCCTATCTATCTAAAATTCTTCTTATCTCTGTATTTGTATCCTGAGTGCCTTATGGAAGTGTTCAACTTTCAAGTAAGATCAATAACTTTTAAACAAAGTATGCATATATCCCTTCAAGATTTAGAAAGGACTACATCTACCAGCACAGGTTTTCTACAGGCATTTCTTATATAACATTCACAGTGGATGAATTCATTTCGAACAAATTTGATGTCAATTGGCAACATTTGCTAATAGAGATACATATAAGTCAGTAAAAGCAGCCGTTGGCTAACCTTTAGAAAACCACAAGCATTAAATGGGTAACAGTGATTTAGTGCCAAATCATAGTATAATCACTTTTCTGTTGGCAAACTCTGACCATTTAGCAGAAAGAACTGCCCAAAGCAATGCAAAAAAAAAAAAAAAAAAAAAAAATGAAGGAAAAAAAAAGAAGTCATCCTATAGTAGATAGCCTACAAAATTTTCTCTTATTTTTGGGAGAATAATGGACCTTTTACTTTCGCCAAATGCCACCCGATAAAATTATCTTCAGTATTCACAAGGTTTACCTAAGTCACTTTGCCTCAATTCTTTGTTTGTTTTAAAAGATTGTAATATTAATTAAAAGTAGATGGCCCAATGTTTAACAGCATAGAAAATGGAATCTGCTAACAGAGTTCAAACTACCGCTGAGACAGCTTGCATTCAATTTGCACTAGTTCTCTTGGAAAAGGCATGAATCAAGGGCAATCTAGCCTCTTCACTCATCGTTGGCAAGATGTTGAGTTGATAGTCAACTGATTTCTTGCTTGAAGTGTTGTCCAGCTTCACAAGAGGCAGTCAATGGATAGAGTCGGGTACATGTTCTTGAAATGTATGGCTAACAAAGCTCAGTGAAGCTTCAGTGAGCCTGACGAGCTGACACTGGATTATGATAGATTACAAAAATAGAATAAAGGGAAATAAAAAGATAACAGATTGACAAAATAATGCAACTGCTATCTACACCTTCTCCACAGCACAACCAAGAACAAGAGGAAGATTAGGAAAAAAAAAAATTCTTGGGTGATTGTGAATTCAAAAGGATTATTTTAGCATGAATTGTCTTGCTGAGATTCCAGTAAAATGTCTGCATCATCAAAAAAGAGAATCTACAAGGAGGAGAGAGACCGAGTGGCAACCTGTACAGACCCTCATTTTCTTAAACAGCTATGTGCCAAACAATATCTATGATTATTAAGGGAAATATCAATTCTCTGCAATAAAGAAATCAATGTCATTTTCATGAAATGCTTTGTTTCGAGAAATGCTTTTGGCAGTTTGCCAACATAAAAATATTCTTTAGATAATGACAAGAGTCAGTTATCTGTGAATGATAATTTATATAAGATGAGAGTATGGCAGTTCAGATTGTAAAGCAGGTGCAGCATAGAAATCTAGGGATGTTTCTGCTACAGAATTCCTTCACTGCATATTTCAAGACTATTCTTTGCAATATGTGGATAAGAAAAAAATGCATACAAATAAAAACAGTAAATTGAATGAAAAGACAAGGATAAAGTAAGTGTATATATATGTCCAGAAAGTTTTACAGCTTTAAATGCTAAACATCAAAAAAACCTTTTCTTCTGTGGTGTCACATCAGTCACTTATTTCCTAATATCTATCAAAGTAATTTATGTAATTTTCTTCAGTGTTTCTTCCCCTGTTTCCCCTATACTTTATGATGGTACAATGTATAAATTGTCTCTTGTTGGGATCGTCAGTTGTTTACCATGTGTTTCGGGGATTTTGAAAACAAAACAGTTATATCAACATGGCACCCCAGCAGTGTGGATCAAATACCACCTACCTCCCTTATAAAATAGTCTATATCATACATGTAGCTTGTCATTTCATATAAGTTTCTATGTGTATTGTATATTGATATTTTATTTTTTGAAACAGGGCTTATATATATATATATATATATATATATATATATTAAATAATTGTGTCATCCACGAACAGCTGTTTCATTGTATTACAACTCTTTGGTGAGGCTATTGACTATCCATTATCCCATCCAGTACCACCAGGTAGGATCGAAACCTTCGCTTCAGACCCAGAGGCAGGCATCTCATCTCAGCCCTATGCATGCACGCACACAGGGATATATCGCTTTTTTAGAGAAAGGTGAACAATTTAGACAAAACAGAGTTAAAGAATAGTTTCAGTAAAACAATTCATTGAGTGTAAATATAGGTATGTTATCACCACTCTGTTAATCTGGTGCCTATTATAATGCCAAGAAAGAAAGAAATAGTTTAGAGATCTTTATTCAATGCAACTTTCATTATAATCACAGCAATTCAAAACTGATGTTCTTTTTCAACTTTGATAACTTGTTTTAGAACAAAAAACTTGGTCTAATCAATATTGCCTGCAGTTATATAATTCACTAGCTTCTTCAAAAAGAAAAGGTGACAGAAAAGAAAAAGGCATAACAAAGAAAAAGGAAAAAAAAAGGGCACCATGAGGTGGTCCAGATGAAAAACTAAAGGGGAGATAAGTGCGGCAGAGAATATGATTAAAATGAAAGATACAACAAAAAAAAAAATTGAATGAATGAAGGAAGGAGGGGGAAAAAAAAAAAAAGGATATTTGCCACCAGCTGAATGTAAGAAGAAAAAAACCCAATATCGATGAATTTGATGTAGCTTATGCTATTTTTTGTTTCTTTTTCTTAATTAACACATTCTGATTTGAAATATCAAAGTAATAATCAGAAAAAGCAGCACTTGAAGACCACAGAAAATTAATCCCAGGAGTTGATACTATTTTTTTTCCTCACTTTGCAGGAATATATATCACAATCAACTTGCTCATCTTTTTTAATAAGTCTAGCCTTCAAAAGAAATTGAGGTTATTTTCTTTAAAAGATAAAACAATTTAATACGCCTGTCGGTGATTAGAGACAAGAAGTTGAAAGATGAAACGAGTTTGTTCAGAACAAATTTTAAAACCAGTTATTGGAAAGAAGATTAAGGAAAATTACACAAATAACTTTTATTGTGAATGGCCGGTCTAAAATCTGTAAAATTAAGATGATTTACATGATATTAAAAGTAAGATTTATCAAAGGAATGTCAAAAATTTTGTTCACTTTAATGATTACATATAATGGGGCACAGTAAATTCAGGTAGCACGCGGGGGAAAAAATAAACATTAATCGGGGTTATATTTTAGTGTCATCCCTACTTAATCTACAAGAGTAAGGTAAAAAAAACCATCACAACAGAGAGACAACCCCCAACAGAGTATGACGGCTGATGAAGTTCCAGTTTCTGTTGCATGCATCAGCCTAGTGATCCTTGCAAGTCACAAGTTTGGTTGAGACCAGGACTTTATACCAACAAATCTTTATGACCAACCCCTAGGCAGGATGCAAGTCCACCGATAGGATACCTCCATCCTAATCACAAAGTTTAGTGTACTCAATCAACTGCTGAGTGCACAGCGGAATTTGTCCTAATAAAGAATTTCCCATACTCTTTGCTCATACCTGGAATCAAATGCAGGACAGACAGGCTAACCATTACACTATTCAAGCAGACATCTACTAATGTAATAGCAACAAAACCCTGTTACCCTCATTGTCAACCTCGATAGGGTCTAATCAGAAACACTTTTCATATGGGAGGGCTGCATTACTGAGAGAGAGTGAGAAAGAGAGAAAATGTAATACCATCACTGATCTTCAGCTATCTCAGAATGACGTCTATAGCACCAAATAACCTACCATTTGAATCAAAGACTTTATAATCTGTATTTTTATCGGAGAAGTGGTATGAATTGGCCTGGGCTAGTTGATTAGAACCCAGATTCAGTGAGAATGAGGAAGATTGGAAAGTGGGGGGTGGATTATCAAGGAACTATGCTTGAAAGAAGCCCAGGGATTGGTAATGTGGTAACAAATTCAAAGAGAATTCTCGCTCAGAGCATCTGGCAGACCATATATTCACAGGAGGAGAATATATTTACCTCTTTTCCTAACTAGAATTACAGTTGAAGAAAGCAGGTTATGCCAAGCTCTATTAAGTTCTCAAGTAAATGCAATCTATGTCTAATTAGTCAACAATATTTCTCTCTAAAGTGAAAGCGAAGCACTCTCCCATATCCTTTTGGAAGAAGCAAAGGAAGATTGGATTTCACAAAAAGACAGACATGTCCCATTATCTAACATAACTTCTCTTGCAACCACAATGCTTCAATAAGAAAAGAAAAAAAAAAAATCCCTTGTCAACAAAAGTATAAAATAGTTCTTATGTCTTCCATGACCCAAATAATATGCATCAATAATAAGGAATAATAACTCTCTCTCGGTAGGAAAGAAATAAGAAAATAAAAAAATTGAAGTTCTACCATTGTGTGGCCAAACTTGCTCATGATAAAAGCCACATACGATGAATTTCAGATGTCTGAGAGCAGCAAAGCAACAAAATTTGCACATGTTCTTATTGTTAGTTGCACATTTTGTTACAAAAAATTTATATAAATATCTACATGAACACAATAAGTGAGGAAAAAAGGAGCTCTGCCGCATGAGGCTCACAAGCCAACATTCTGTAAGTAAAGAACTACTTTCTTGTAGTTGTTGTCATTCATGCTTGCGTATCATAAAATGAAACGAACATTAAAAATAATGATTGAAATAGATATTGTCACATGACATGGTACCACACTATGATATAAGGCTCTAAAACCCAAATGAATCAATAAATAGAAAGAAATTTTCAAGAAACTGACTTCTCTGGTCTTTTACCATTTAATAAAATTGATCTTTTCAATGTGCGTGCTTTTGATAAAAGCAAATCCAGCAATTTTCTCCCGATTCATCTCGTTGTTGATATGTCCTGACTGAAGAACTTCAAGATGACAAAGATCAGAAATTAACGCTTGATATTCCAGCACTATATTCTGATGCAGAGGTTCAAGGTTCAATCAGTCATCATCAGTTGATACTATATTAGTTTTTTTGATTCTCCAAGTTTTCATTTCATTAAAATGTAGTCACTAGTTACATGACTGAGATTTTAAAAATCTTTTCAACGGTGAAAACAGCAGTCAATGGCTTGGTCAATTTGAATAAATCATCTTGAATATTCAACAACTGAATGTTTCCCAGCTGATGATGTGAATACAGAAAAGGTCAAGATGATATAAAAATTCACACTGATATGTGTGTGTGTGTGTGTGTGTGTGTGTGTGTGCAACACATTTTAATGAGCACACAGATACAACACTCTGAAACTAAGCAGAAGTGCCGGGGGGGGGGACACACTGATTTTTTGTTGACCACTCAGATACTGCACTGACCCTAAGCTGGGAAGGGACACTTTGCTCATTGGCAGAGTGCACAGATACTATAATTCAAGACAGACAGGCTAATCCATACATAAATAATCTCATCATTCTTTATAGGCACTATGCCAGCAGTAGATAACATTTTCAATTTGACCAATTGTAACAAACCTGTTTTTAAAAGGTACATATCGAAGTTCTACAATTCAGAAATGAAAGTCTACCTATAACCTGGATTGACTGAATCAAAATGACAGTCAGTGGCTTCCTAACTTGTAGCTTTTGAATAAAGAAATTCTGAGTGTTTTATTGTTTTTCAATAGAAATGACTAATGCGTAACCAAGAGACTCCAACCACTGAACCCTACTTTCACATTCAGAGGCTTTGTCCTTGAACTGTTCAATTATTATAATTATTGCCTCAGCTAATTAGATTACGCATTTTGTGTGAAGAACAATCCTGTCCCCAGAGTGAAAAGTTGCCTATCAACATATCAATGTCCATACTACTCAAACACAAAAACAACAGGAGATAGTCGATGCTTTTGACCATACAGTAATAGCATCATAATCAATGTCCATACAGCTGGACAACCTATTGTTATTGTTCATTGATGCGTTCAATGTCCAGGACAGCAGAGAAATCATCACTGGATATGACCCAAGCAAGTACAAAAAATGCTACCTCAATCCAACCAAGACAAAAAATAATCTCAATCATCATGAAACCGATAGAAAAATATAGACGAATGAAGAATCTAGACACAACATGATTGCTTGCAGATAGTGCATCCAGGATTGATTTTATTTAAACCTTAGCTGAGATCTCAATTAAAGACACATGGAAAAAAAACAAACTATTTACTTCTGCCAATGAAGCTGAACAGAGCTTACGTTTCACACGTCATTGTCTGTGTCCATCCACATAATACAGTTGTCTCCTGGTATACCATGGTATGTTATGGCACGGGTCACGACATTAGCCAAGTGGTTGGGAGACTCCAACACTTTTGCCTATATCATTCCCCACTCATCTATATAACCATAAAAAATCATAGAATTACACTTAAAATGCATAAGTGCAATAGTTTGGGCTAGGCACTATTTTATTACACCTTAAGCCCATTTGATGACAGGTCACGTAACTCTTAATCCAGCCGACCCCTGCTGAAAAATATATGGCAGAGCAAATGTAAAAGGGAAAAGAATTGAACAAAAATACTTCAGTAGTCAATGAACAAAACCTTTTTACAAATTAATTTTTTTTTCCTGTTTTCCCTTTGGGAGCTTAGATACAAGGTATTCAAAGGCAAAGCTGCTTACGAGTTGAGAAGGTCATGTGATAGATGTAAATATTTACATATTTTGTTTTCAAAAATTGAAATCGGGTATTCTTTGTAAATGTAGCTTTTTTGATGGTTTTATTCTACGAATAAACATTAAAGAATGCATCTGTTTGTATGATCAGGTCTCACTTAGTTTTTATATGGTACATGATGTTTTTCATCTATCATGAATATTGCCAAACCCCATCCTACCGTTATTGCAGCTCTGTTATAATGCAGCTGGTTTTCATCGGACTGCTTCAATTGCATGATAACAGGGGATGCCCATATCTCTGGCAGTTCTCAGTGAATGTCACTAACATTTTCTGGAGAGATTGGCCAAAGGAATATTGATCAATTTTTTTGGCAGATTTAGGAATTCTTTTTCGCACTCTTCTCAATATTTTGAGATAGAACAATTTTTCAACTTTGCAGGTGTAATAACACAGTAATAACATTATTACATTAGCACCATCATAATGGAAGTGTAATGCAATTAAAGCAATCGAATTTTTTGTTATATTATAGTCAGAGATCTGTAATCTCAGTTTTTAGTGAACTAACAGATGAATCATTAACTGGATAACAGAGAAATGATTTTTCATATGTATTTTTTCAATATAGATCAATGAAGAATCCAACATAATTTGCATGCATTTGCTCTGTGCATGATTGAAAGTTAACTGATGTCTAGATTTCAGACAACTGGGGTGGAATGAAGCCTTTTCCTCGAGTTTATAATTTAACCATGTTTTAATTCTTAAAGAATCCGAACTGATGTCCAATGATGGAATCCAATACTGAATAAAACTGATCATCACAATTTGTTTGAATTCCTGAGATGAGGAATTATCATTATATGTAGGTTTATGAGAAAAATATTTCAAAATTTTTTTTTCCTTTTAAAATCACCTGAAGACCACAGCTCATTTTGATCATGTCACCATCTTCTCTCGATTCTTACACAGGCAGAATTAACAGAAGCAGCATCACAAGAATATCGAAAAAAAGTAGACAAAATTAGAGTTGGATGAATAAGCAATATCCTCTTGAATGAACAGCAGAATGAGAACAGTCTACTCCCACAGGGTTCATTTTTCCCCCGAGAATGTTGCAGTATACAACAGGTACCTGAAGAAGGCCAGGGGGCCACAGCAGCTGAAACATTGTGAATACAAAAACCACCAAGATGAGGGCAACAATAAATCAATGCATAACAAGAATGAAGTCTTTGAGAAAAGGCAACTCAGAAAAATGGAGGTTGCAGTGTGACAGTGCGGTCAAGGGGGTTGACGGCTGGCACAGACACGAAAGCATTTAAGCACTCATCTAAATCTTCAGATTCCATATTCTCTTTGGCTTCAAGTTCCTCGTGTGCAAAGGGCAAGTCTCAGACAGATGAGGTCAGCAATGAAAGGTCACATTTAGACGAGTTGTTACAGTTGGGGGTTGCAGGGTAGTTGCCCTTTACCCCGAACCCCCCCATCTTATCTCTTTCTTCATTACACCACTACCAGGTAAGATCAAAATTTGAGCAGGAGAGGAAAGGAAGAAGCATTCCATTGAGATGGGGGGGATCCAAACGATGAAAGATATTAATTGATTCAAACATATCTGTGCTACAGCTGTCATATTTCTAGCTCACGGCTAGCACTGACTATAAGTAAAAGATTCCGAATCAATTTAGAAGTTTACTTTACCCCGTCATGAGTTGCTGACTTTAAAATAGGCAGGAAATTCTACTCACCTGAGAAGAGTGAGGAATCTATATAAACACAAAGGTCATTAGTAATTTACTGCAAATACCTAATGTGAAATAAACTGTCAGAAATGTAACACTGGTCTCATGTTTAGAGGATATTAGACATAGTGGAAAAGAAACCATTTAGTTTGAACTCCAACCAAGCATTCCGAAAATCAGTTATTCGACCTTTGTTAGAAGAGAAGGAGGCATATATATAAGCTACAGAGCACTAAGAGAGTGTACGCATTTAAACGACTGACATATAAACTGAATGAAAATCAACTCATGTATAGCTAAGATGCAAATGAGTTAACTATTAAGAAAAAGAAAAAAAATTCTGGATCTGCTCTATGGCCCACCCATGAAATCATTTCGTAAAGCATTTATGGGTTTTTTTTTTGCAAGAAAACAAAAAAAATATAACCAATAGATGAAATGCCAAAGATGGCAGAATTCATCAGTTGTGGATTTTGAAGGAGAGGGAAGAATGAATCAATTTTTGAAGCTAGATATTTTAGCTAGCTCACATGAAATAAGACGCAAGAGGAGACCCACTTCAGTCGAAAGAAATGATGATGGAAAAGAAGTGAAGGCAACAATTGTAAACAAAGTGAACAATTTAAAAATGCTCTCGTAAACTGCTGCGTATGTTATAATAACAACTGCAAATAAACATTAAAAAACAAAAAACAAACACTAAATGGAACTGAAGAAATATTCCCTCAAACATACTTTACACATCATCCCCAAAAACACATTTACACACATTTTCCCTTAGTCTTGCTATCAAAGATACACAATTAATCGTATTACTTATGATTACCTTCTATCATACTTATTTTAGTTTTGTTTGTTCCTGTATACTCCTTGAGGAGCATAGGGCTGCAGCCAATCAGCTGTTATTTCATGAGCATCATTTGATCCAGCCACCCCCTTACTTACACTATCCCCTGAAAAAAAAAACCCTATGCAAACAGATGAACATAGAAAGTTGATAATTTCAGAATAAATGATGATAAGTGGTAGAGTAGAACATATAGAGATATAAACAGTGGCAATAGGATTTTACAAATATGTACAGATACCTTTGCACACACATAAGTAGAAACAGGCATGTTTATTGCTTTGAGATGAATGGCCTTTATGGAGGCGGTACAGAGGTGATGTCTCTTGACAATCAGGGGAACATCCAGCAAGACAGAGATCAAGTGCACCAACCACATTGGAAATAAGAACACTAAGATCAAAATTGAGGACACAGAACAGGAAAAAGTAGACCACTACATCTACCTAAGGCAACAAATCTCCATGTGACCCTCAAAAGAAGAAAAAATCAAGCAAAGAATCACCCTAGGATGGCAAGCCTCTGGCAGAGCAAGCTTAACCTTCTAAAACAAGAAGATTCCATCAGTCCTAAACAAAATAAAAAAAAAAAAAAAAGAAAAAAAAAAAATCATATATATATATATATATATATATATATATATATATATATATATATATATATACATACACACAACCAATACATCCCCCCAATGGCCACCTATGGAACTGGAATATGGAAACTAACCAAGAGACTTATACGTAAATTGAGAACCATGCAACATGCACATGAAAAAATCATGCTCAACATCACATGGAGAGATCACAAAACAGCACAGTATACTAGGAGAAAAACAGGAGTCCAAGACATCATAGAAACCATTAGGAAACTCAAATGGCAATGGGCTGGCCATGTCCCAAGAATGGCAGACAACCGATGGACATCACGGCTCATGACATGGATCCCTAGTGATCACATACACAACCGAGGCCAGCAGAGTACTAGATGGAGAGACAAGCTAGACAAATTAAGAAAGTACTGACTTCGTGATGCCCATGATAGAGAAATGTGGCAAATCCAAAAGACTGATGATGATGATAACAACAATAAAAGGAGGAGATAGATAATGGAGAATGGAATTTTTATTGTCCTTACACTAACATATTAAGCCCTGTTTACTGAAAGGAGTGGATTCACTCATTGAATACAAAAGAGTTTTGTATAAAAGACAGCATTTTTAAAATACCCCTGAGGATGGGACTTGTAAGCAAATATTGCAAACATGGTAGAATGAGTAATGGGGTCATTCCGAGTTAAACCACAACCATCATACATTTTTGCCTAATTTGTGCACTTATAGATCTTGATGAGACTAATTGAATGGCATTTGTTATACATTTCTAGCTTGAGAGTTCTGGAGATACAGCCCTTCAATTTACCCAAAAATTTGAATTTTTAAAGGTAGTGACCAAGTTAACCTTTGACTTTGCATAGTTCAAATATAGGTATTTAAATTTTTCTCCACAATGTGACAAATAATTTGTCTTCCTCATGGCAGGATATGTATGAAATTTCATGGTGGACATATGATGGGAACTTGCACTAGAAGGGTTTTACTGAACTAGGACTGATTCAAAATGGCAGATTTTGATATCTGCCACCATATGCTAAAATTGTGATATCACAATATGGATAAGTTATATATCTTGAAAAATGTCAACCAAATTGGCTTAATGAAATGAACCGTTCTTGGTTTTTGTTAATGATTTTTATAATTTTTTTTGATATAATAGATTTTGATATGAAAATAGTGACACAATGAAAATGAATATCACTGACTTTTCAACACTCATTAAAAACTTATAGAAAAACATGAATATCTTCTTTGAAGTTGTAATTTTGGTTATAATTGCAAGAGTATATCGTGAGGTTCGTGGTAAAGAAGAATTTTGCATACTCGCAAAAGATTTGTAAGTGATTTTGCACCGTGATTAAGTAATTTAACAAGAATTCCAACATTTTTTTGGTCTTGATTGACGTGTCAAGAGAGATAAGGAACC
This sequence comes from Thysanoteuthis rhombus, assembly GCA_963457665.1. Taxonomy (NCBI): domain Eukaryota; kingdom Metazoa; phylum Mollusca; class Cephalopoda; order Oegopsida; family Thysanoteuthidae; genus Thysanoteuthis; species Thysanoteuthis major. The sequence continues at coordinate 4,827,529 of OY735210.1, read as the reverse complement.
TGATTTTAAAAACTCTTTCAAAAATACAATTTACCTCAGAGGAATTTTGATCAAACAAAATTGGTTAATTTGTTGATTAATAGACTGGATCATACAAAAATATTGCCTACTTTTTTTTTGGAAAATGGCAAAAAAGAGCATTTCTTTTTTTGCGGGGAGGGGGTGTCATAACAGAAGTTCAGTGGTCAGCTTTGATCTTGTGCAATTTGAATTACATAAAACGCATCAGGTAATGACAGGCTTGTGATAAGAAGAGATGACTGGAATGAGCAGATATCGTGTTTGGAATACATGTTGAACAATGCAGCAAGCTAAGAAAAAATCAGTTATTGGTTACAACACACAAATGATGGTAACAACAGTAATTAAAAGAAAATTAATCAAAATCCTATTAAAAAAAAACAAAAATTGTAAAACTTTATATTTATTGATAAGTTGAACATTTTTTTGATAATAAAATTTCATTATCTTCAAAGTGGCCAAAACATTAATAATTTGATGACAACATTTTTTTTTGAGCCCATTAAGAAATTTTTTTCCAGCAGCCCCCCCCCCCCACGCAAAAAGTGTACACTGTACATTATTAACGAAACAAGGAACTTTCTGAACAGAATATATATTTCATGTTTTTGACATTTGTTATTTCCGATTCAGAGCCAATTTTTGAAAAATAAGCAGCAGGATAGAATAAAATTCCAATTGATTTAGTTTCTCTTCAATATTATGTTCGTGAAAGAAAAAAAAAATCTTTTTCGAAATTTTCCTACAAAATGTCCTTCTTATTGGCAAATTCATTCAAAGTTGAATACATCCCAAAATTTTTATTGAAATCTTCCAAAAGCATATTTTTGGTACAATCTAAAAACGCGAGTGAAAATCGGGCTCAAATTTTCCAAGGCAATTTCCACTTGTGAATGTAAGTTTTCAAACCTGTCATTGCTACCCTCATATCATCTATGGAAAATCTCAACTGATAATTTTCTGCAACTTTCCTCTATCGATAAATACAAAGATTACGATGATATGATTGATAAATTTTAAGTTACAGACACTTCAATTGATGCATGTTGCTTTTTACCAAGTGTCTGTGAGAGTGGCTACATAAACTCTTTCTCTGCCAATGCACTTAATTCATCAGTGAATATTCATCCGATAGATTTAAGATTACACTGCAAAAATATCAGATCAAAATTCAGTAAGTACTAAAGTCACGTACTTATTGATCGAAGCTCAAACTCATGTACATGCATAATCATACAAAAACATATGTTTATGTACATGAGTGCATATGCATACAAAGTCATGTGCATGTGTGCATATGCACACGAGGGGGGGAAGTGAATTTCCTGCATGTTTTGCTGCAATCTCATCATGAATTGCAGTTAAAAAGGCAATGCAAGAAGTAATGCCTGTAATGTCACATGCAATTATCCCCACTCATATAATGTTGTATCATTATGGCATACCATAAACACTGAAATATGCAAGCATGATTGAAGGGAAATTTCTGGCGGGTGGGAAGGGAGAGAGAGAGAGAAGAAAAAAAAAGAAATATTAATACAGACACATAAGTAATATGAAGTAGATGAATCTATAACCATCATCAAATGTATCTGGTAGTGTGCAGAGACATGTATCCATTTCATTGTACCCCTACAATAGATATTATGATCTTCCATCCATCCCCAACTGACCAAACACCATAAATCACATCAGATTAATCTGAACATTTTTATGGGCCACCAAGTAGGATTTCAAGCCAAATGTAATTTTATTCCTTTGGTCACACATGAGACAATCTGCCAAACTGCTCACTGACCCGTGGTCACTTTCCTGATACAAAATATAATCCCCATTCTTATTAGCCAAAAATAATAAATTCTTTAGATAGCCATAACAGAGACAATTTGTTTGAATGAAAACTGTTCCATCCTAACATGTTCCTGAAGTGGTCGACAAAACCAGGAATAAATTTTACAAGATAATGACTTGCTTTCATTTTCTAGATAGTTATAACCCAACATATACCGTTTTCAGTACACATAGCCAACAGATATAGAAATTGAGTAAACAATTCTACACTCAACCTGGAAGCTTGCCGAATGCATTAATATTTATCACTGTGGATAGTCAAGAGAAAACAAGCACAAATCTCATGAGGACTTTATATATAATGCGTACGTGTAAAATTGGTAGGGAGAGGTACACATGCAAAGTAGTGAAGTCACTAATTGGTGATTAATCACTAATATAGAAAAAACAGTTTTATATCTCTGAAGAAATTAGGTGGCTTCTAAGCATCACCATTTCTCAGCAAATCAACCAAAGCATTTTATATTTTTTTTCTTTTAGTGTGTAAAGAATATAAAGTTTCAGAAATATCTAGCATACTATTACAATCTGCGGATACCATTTTCCTTTTCTAGTTGCTTTCTTAATAATGTCTGACTATAGTCTGCTGCACACTTCCGATCACTATTGAAGTGTAAGGAATAATCTTATCATTCTGTAACAAGAAGGAGTTAACAGATTCAGCAGGGGAAAGTTAGGTGGAGAACTTTTCTTTTTTTTTTGTGGTACTGGATATTGCAGCTAAAAAGCCTCTTCATAATTCACATCATTAAACAATTGCATCAGTTCTTTCCACTACGAAGTTGAATGCATTGAACATACCATAAAGTTTTGTTTTTTTTTCTCTTCTTTTTAAATTCACAATATAACCCACAAACTGACTAGATTATCGAACTAGACAAGGTTGAATCCATCATGGTTTGTTTTACTTAAGATTGAAAAGAATGAATTTAAATTTTGAAACTAGCAGAATTAGATGATCATTTTTTACAACAATAGTACGCATCAAAATGACAAGATTATTTACACATGGAAAATATCATACAAATATTTGTGCAAATGTATCTATTGCTAATGAAAAAAATAGATAGTTTGAATCAAATCTATTTTTCTGTTGATTTTCAACAACCCTTCCTCTTTTCAGATTTTTAATAATCTTAAAACTATCAGGCATTAGAATTGGATGAAAACAAATCTTTTTTTAATATGAGAAAAACAGTTTCATTCATGAAAAATCAGGGATGCCAATATTTAGTGGAATTGTTTACTTAGTAGTAGTGGTGTAAATGTAAACACAGATACAGAAGAGCCTTACTTTATCACTTCCTTTCTTTCGGCTTGCTTTAGCATGATACAAATTGACAAACAGACAATAAGTGACATGGTCTTTCGTATCATGAGATTTTGTTACAACAATCCTCGATGAGTATTTATTTCTCTGCAACCAACAGTCATTGACACACAATTTGTGATGGAGGCAACAACAACAGCAGCAGCAGCAGTTGTGAAAGCAATGCAAAAGAGAAGCAAGTCCTTTGTGAGGCTCTCCAATGCTTCAGATTGTATAATCTCAGAGTTCTGTCTTGGGGTCTTATTGATTATATAGTTAGGAACAACTGGAACCGCTTGTGCTAATCCGATGAAGGTTTCTCGTCATTGATTGTCTTTCTTTGACTCGTTGCCTTCAAATGCAAAGAGGTGAGGTAACGGTAGATCAAAGAGATACATTACCAACATATCTGTTAACACACGCATTTTAGACTTGTTTATATTGTGTGCGTGTATATATATATATATGAATTCAGGTTTGAAGCACACAGTCACAATACAGAAATACAAGCAAGAACATACTTGCAAATGTAGGAGAAAGATATTGTGTGTCTATATATTAGAGGAGATAAGTTGGAAAAATATACGATGTAATCAATAATTAACAAACAAGGGTTATAGCTCATTTTGTTAATATTTCAATTCTAAATCAACAGACGAAATACTGTCAATATTAGTCCCAGATCAATAATAGTTGTAGAAAAGTCACTGAATGCATTTCCATATTCAGAAGGTTAAACAGATAAAACCAAGAGCATTGTGTAAAATATTAAATATGCATTTTTAATGATCACCAAGCTCCCGCTTCCATCACTACATGACAATCTTCACCTTTCACCTTCCTAATGAACAAGGAAATTTCCATATTAATATGGCAGTGATTTCCATAACAGCAGCTGCAAATAAATTGAGTTGCAGTGACTGAAAAGAAATTCAAATCATTTCAGGTGAAAGGGAAGAAAGCATCTTCCATTTCAGTTATAAGATTCCACTGATCTCCAGCTACAACTGGTTTGGGGAATATACTTCCAAGTAAATGATGAGATCAGTAACCCAGTCAAGGACAAATGGATTTTTTTTCTGGAAAACAGATCTAGGTAGGAGTTATAGAAGAGAAGTATTGTAGTGGTCATGTGATGGGAAAATATCTTTAAATTCTTTTTCAAACCATCCTGCGACCCTCGGGAATATCCTTGCGACTTAGCCGAGTTGTTTACGTAGAAAGAGAAATTCTAAATCTCGATTCCATATCTCATACCAGGATGGTGATTTTTGATACCAATCTTCCAACTAGATAAGGAACCTTTCTCTCATGCCATCAGTCTTGTGCATGTAAAATCTATGACACCAATTATTGAGGACTAACTATGTGTTAAAATTGGGAAGGAAGTCAAAAGGTCCTAGGCTCAAAGTTAAAAGATACTAAGTAGGTAAGCCTCATTAGGAGTAAAACTTGAAACTTTCAAGAATAAATACTTTTCTATACTTGTGAAAAAAGTAGCTGCTCAACCAAAGAAAGACGTATCACCTATCCTACTGTTAGAGTAACATAGCAATTGATGAAAGTGTGCAATTAGTTTTTTCTGAGAAAATAATTTACCTATACAAACAGAGTAACTTTTTCTGTTAGTCTCTTTGTTTCTCAGTCTTCAACTTACTGTTAACTTCTGCAAGGACAAACAGATGCTAGCCAGGTGGCCAGAGAGTTACCCTTTGATCCTGGGTAGAATGCACAGATACTCTGATCATTGGCAAGAGTGCCAATCCATACGTAAATAATACCCGGTACTCTGCTAGTGTTTAGAATAATATCAACAGATTATAAAACCAATAAAATCAAAAATTGTAGCTGGACAAGAGAGCTCCATGTAATCGCAAATTTGAATAAATTTATTACCTTGAGTTACACAATAAATTCATCGGATACAGTCGGCTCAGTGATAATGATCCGGTAAAACAGGTTTATAGCCTTACACAATTAAATGTTCCTCTGTAACAGAGCCAAGTGCTTTGGCATGTAAGTCATCAGGTTATGTATTAACCCTTTCAAGACTAATAGAGGTGAGTAATGCCTGAATTTGTATAAGTCTAAAATGAAATAAAAATGTACAAAGTGTGCTGATTCTCATCGAATGTCTATGAAAACTCTTCTATAATAAAATCAAAAGTCCCCCCCCCTATCTAATAATGATGGAATACACTTACATGTTTATTTTTCATGACACATACATCCCAGTCAATTTCTACAAGTGATCCAGCATGTACATCATGAGTCATAGCAACTTTAGGATATATACATCCAAGAAATCTTGAAAGGGTTAAGCAGAAATTTACGACCAATTAAGAAGAAAAAAAAAAAAAAAGAAAAAATCAAGAATAAAAAAGTCTTGCAAGCGTAAAAAAATGACACCATCATAAGTATTAGTCAAGTGAAAGTCAAGTGAAAGTCCAAAGTTCCTGATAGCCTTTTCCTTTTTACTATGTATGCCAGACAACAGGACAAATGGCTTACAAGTGTATTTCGAGGTCTACTTCTGACTGAAATCCATCCAAGCCCCATAACCATCCATATTGAGCTTTGAGTCTTTTAGTCATAATACTGGCAAATTGGAACCAGTTAATATTTTCTTTTTTCTCTCAAAATATATATATACATATATATATATATATATATATATATATAAAAACGTACGGTTAGGTGTTGCTCAATCTATTGTAATAGTGCACAATATCTTGAAATAGAGCAAAATAGATGGATATTAACAATTTTTGTTATAACATCAGTTTCACGCAATCATTGCGATCAACAGACAGATGTTTTTTCTTTTTTTTCTCTTGTCTTTATACACAACTGGGATTTTGCTTTCAGGATTTTTGTTTTTTATCCCTTTTTTCCTGTGTATTAAGGTTGGTTGTTAGGAAGGGGTTGTGGCTTTCTGCCATACTCGTTGGGATTTAGATTAAAGGGAATAGTTGAAGGGAATTTTGATGTGGTTCAGTTTGGTCCTCTTATCTTGGGGGTGGAGATTGGGGGGGGTCCTTTTGCTAGAAGTGCGAACGCAATCATAAGTAAGGCTAAGTTCGAGGTTAGAAAATAAAAATAATGCTAAATGAGGTTATTTTTTTAAATAATAAATGAGCTTTCCGTCCTTTTTGATGTATAATATATGAGTTTATAATAGGGATTGGATGAGGTGAGATGTATCTAGGGATTAAATAAATTTGCCTCAAAATGTAAGAACATTAGTGAGATTCAATTGAATTTTTACAATGGTTCATTGTAGACCTGTTATAACTTGGAAGTTGTGTCCATAATTTTCTATCGTGTTATAAGTGAATTTTTCAATTTTTACAGACCTCAATCCGAGTTCAGAGTGAATTTAAGTCAAATGAGATTGTGGGTTTGAGATGCTGTATTTGTTGCCCTTGAATTCAGGTTTTCGGTCCCTTTTTGCCAATTTGATTTTAGTTGTGAGGGTTACTATTTTGTGGTGGACCGTCCAACTAACATAAATATTGGATGCTGACTGGCGTACATGGTAGAACTTTGAAAACCAAGCTGTGAGATTCAATTCAAAACTCTCCCAGGCTTGCAATCACATCTTAGCATGCTGAGTTTTTTTCTTTTTCTTTCTTTTTTAGACCTCAGCAGGGTACAAAGGCACTTGTTGCTTGGTATTTGACGAGGAATCCAACCGGGAAATGACGATGCAAATAATCATTTGTTGGCAGAGTGACTAACATGCATCATTAATTAGAATTACTGCACAGGGTTTCAATTACTAATTGGAGAAGGCACGGAAGAGGCAAATAGAGAAGAGTTATATTCACAGCAGCAGGAAGAGGAGTCGGTCAATAACATTTCAAGGCTTATTAAATGCGAATAGAATATTTAAATAAGTTTTGATTTTATTTAAAGATATATATATATATATATACACACACATACATACACATATGTAGGCAAATTATTTATATATATATATAGCAATATACATAAAGTACACATGTATATAAACATATATATATTTATATATATACACATATATACAGACTGTAAATCGATGCATATACAGGTCTTCTTGCAAATAAATGCATCTGTTTAGAGAGACACTGTGTGTGTGTGCATGAGTGTTTACATACATACATATACACATATGTACACAGAAAATATTTATATTCATAAGCATACATACACAAGTAAATAGTATGATAGAAGAAATATAGTGAAGAAAAATGGTACAATTATATAAAAGTGAGCAACAATAATACTGGGGTGAAAGTGACGGAGAAAGTGAGGGAGAGAAAGAAAACTTACCAGAAAGAAAGGTAAATTGAATCAAAATGTAAAAGAAAGAAAGAAAAGAAAAAAAAAAAGAAAGATACAAGAAGAAGAGGATGAGATTGAAGATCAAAAGAGAGAAAGAAAGAAAGAAGTAAGTGAAGTGACAAAGTACATTGAATTCAATTAAAATACTTTGAAGAAATTCCCAAAAGGTAAATGCGTTTGTGTGCATTGATATAGATTCAAAATTGGTACGCATGTACTCATAGATCAGAATAAATGTGTTACACGCTGTACGTGTGCATGTTTGTGTCTAACCCCATTTCCTCATATGAATGTGTGTACGTGAAAGCATGTGTAAAATTCAATTACTTATAAAAAAATGTTTATTCTAGTGACAGGTGAGTTTTAAATGATAAAACATTAAACAAAACTAAAAAAGGTCCACGTAAATATACACAAACTAAACTATAACTCACACACACACACACACACAAAATGAGAAAAAAATCCTTCTTGAATATTTATAACAGAGTCAATGTTTTGGGCAGATGTAATATAGGTTTTCCCAAATATCCAAAAGTAGAGAGTTTCTATAAAAAATATTTTTAAAAATTGTAAACCGAGATGGCATAAAGCAAAGACACAATTACCATTAATTTATGTGGGAAGATTTTCTGAGCGTTACCATGCTGAAAAAAAATGGCAATGATGGTGTGTGTTGAGCTGAGTTATTGGGGGGTTGAGAAGGTTGTTGGACCAATAAACTGGTTTTTAGGAGAGAGAGTTTACTATTTTACCCATAGCTGGAGACCACATAGTGGATCCAGGCCTTTCATAAGAACATTAGTTCATAGTAATAAACTACTTCAGCTAGAATTTGAACATGGTTTGTCAATTCCATGTTCTGTGCAAATTACAATTAGGCCACTCCATAAATCTGAGTGATACAAGTTTTCATTATTTATATTTTTATATATATATATATATATAAAATAAATTTGTGTGCTCACAGCAGAAATTGGATTTCTAGTCAATCAGTCAAATAAATTCTCTCTGACAGAACCCAAGATGAATCTATGCATTTTAAGGTTTGCCTCCTCGTGATGAGGGACCATTTTTAGCTGGCCAATTTTATACATCTAAACCATGATTAATGAACTCACACATACAAAAAGAAAAATATCCTGTAAATTTATTTGAACAACATTTCTCAAGCATAATATTGCAAATATAACTATAAAAACAGTGATGAATTTCAAGTAAATTATGTCTGAGATAATCTTTATTGCCTGTCTCAGTTCATATACAAAAATTTATTATCACTATTCTCCGGATTGCATAATGGAGTTTTTATGATATAATTTCATATAAAAAAAGATTTGAAACATCTTAATACAGGATCCTTTCATTATCTGAGAGTAGAGTGTTCTTATAAAACATTTTAGAAGCTCAAATGGCATAAAGTGAAGCAGCAATCACCATTAATTTATACGAGATAACATTTTGAGCATTCCCAAAACTAAAAAATAACACTGAGTTAGAATGTTCCAAATGCCTATGAGGAGCTTTCAGATTTCAAGCTTTCCACATTAGCCACAGCAAACTACATCTCAACCAGCAAATTCGAGTGAGGCAGGGATAGATGGAGGTAATTTTTTTTATCTAGAAACACTCAAAAATGTTTCACATATCAATTATTGGTAATTGTCTCATAGTTTATATGCTATTTCTGGCCAGGAGGTAACCTGTACTGATACAGATCTTTCGCAAAAGCAAAGCGGCAAGAACAGAGCTTTTGAAGAGTAGGGTACACCTCTCTTTGCTTTCAATAACTTTGAAAGGATTTTGTGATCTCAAAATTTAATGAAAAAAGCAAATTTGAAATAGAAAATATCTCCGATTCTTTCAACTTGAACTTTTTTCCAAACAAATCCCTGGAAGACCACGGGGGAAGTTGGACATTGGTAGTGGTAGATTGAAGAATGGTGGGAGGATCAGAAACTCCTTCCTCACATCATGTGAGGGGGGGAAAAAAAAAGAAGAAAAGCAACAATGCAGCCTAGGTAGTAGGGAGTAGCAGAGAGAGAGAGAGAGAGAGAGGTCAGGATCTGATCCGATCAGATCTGAACAGATGATGCACTGTGATAATGTCAATGCAAGAACAATTCAACGTGGGAATCCAAATGGAGTCAATAAAATATTTAAGACTCTTCCAGCTGTCAAGGAAAGTCCGATTCAGATTTTATTTATGAAAATAAAGTAAACACATTTGGAACAGGTTGAAAACTGACAAAGAAACAGTACCAAGGTGCTGTACTTTCCAGTTCCTCTCTCTCTCTCTTCCATATGCTACATATTCATCTGTAAGTATCAATAGATTTATTAAAATATGAAGTTGCCTAAGTATTAACAGCACGAAAAATGGAATTGACAAACCAAGTTCAAATTCTGACTGATGAGATGAGCCAATGTCAGTGTGTACATGAAAATACAATCATAAGAAACTAACTGGAGCAGAATGTCAAATAGAAAAAACATGATGACACTCATTCTCTCCTCTATACTCATATACTAAAAGGAAAAAAAAAAACAATTTTCATCAAAATATTAAAATATCTCTTCATAAACATCACTGACAAAAAACAAAAGATGACCTGTTGAAGACTCAGATCTGAAAATAGCAATATATCAAGTACACAATGAGAAGATGTCTTGATATTGGTCCGGCACAGAGAGAAATGATGGGGTTGGAAGATTGTGTGGCACCAATCCTTAAATTTTAGAAGCACTTGCCTGCCCTAACTATCAATATTAAAATCCTGGGTTTTAACACTAACCACAATTATCTCAACCATATGAAAGCTCACTCAAATAGCCAGATTTATAAATGCTATGTACTCTATCAGCAACTATAACAAAATGATTAGCAAACTCATTTTGTGAACCAATTGTCTTATGCAGTGGGTAGGATTCTCACTAAATACCCTCTTACCACACCCTTGTACCAGACTAAACTAAGCTTCATGAATAATAGCTATGTAATCTATCAGTAGCCCTATATTCAACTTTATGACCACAGTACAGGAATCTTTAAAACCTCTTATGTAAGCATGAGAGAGAGAGAGAAAGCAACGAAAAATGTTGAGATCTAATTTCAGGTGTATAGGATCAGGTTTCCTTTTTATCTAGTAAAATCAATGGTTATGAAGAGTAAGGAGGAGGATATTAAAAAAAGATTAACTCAAAAGTGGATTTGCTTAGGGAAAGATTAAAATAAATAGATGTAGAAACCAAATATATAAGAATGTTATACAAAAAATGTTCCTGGCTGTAGATTAGGAAAAAAGTCAAGTCATCCTGAACACCCCGAAACTTGAACAGTTTTAAAAAGAATAGCTGACTTTCTTCAAGATTTTTTGAGACCATTTAAAGGGTTCAAGGGGGAAAAAGTTTGAGAGCTGCTGATCTATAGGATAAAAGTGTTAGGAGTAAAATACATAAAAATGTATGATACATTCAGGAATTAAAAATGATAGAATCATACTGGCTTCTTTCATTACTTTCTATACAGATCCCCCACCCCGTCTCTTGAAGTGCTCCTATTAAACTTTTAGGGTTTTTTGCTGACCCCCACCACCCATTCAATCATGTCAAACCTCAACATCACTAGATTTTACGATTTGACACAAATTCTTGTTTCTCATTTATTCAGCTATTCTTAAAAAAACTGAACATTCCATATTTACTCTTTTCCCCTCTGTCACAGGTCAATATCAGCTGTTTGCAACTTGGAGCTTAATTACCTTTACCAACATTAATCAATTAATTTAATTTGTTTTAGTCTTCCACTTGTGTCTGAGAGGTGGAGAGTTGGTTTGTCTGTCCATCTTTATATTCCTTCATTTCACTTGAGAACCCTATAACCTACTTCTGCCTTGCTATGCCAGTGAAACCTGAACCAAAGATTCATTAACTCAACATTTCAAAACAGGTTTCCAGTTCAGTCCATTGCCTGCCTCTCACAAAGCTGAGTAAGAGGTTGGACTTTTCTGGTTTGGAATCAGAGTTGTTGATCTCCTAGGCTGATTGCCAACCAAAGCTGAATAGCCCTGTCTGATCTGTTATTTACTCAGAGCTTGTAGGAATAGATATGGATTCGAGAGCCATCAATGCAAACTGAATACAAATTGACATAACAGGAGATAGAACTCTGTTCTCCAATTCCATTTTCCGCAATGCTAATAGTTAGGCTACTTGCACCTTCAAAATTTAATTAACACCATTAAATTAAAAAATGCAGAAATGATGGCAACATCAGAACTGAAATAATACTGATCCTTTGCAATATTGATGGCAAATTGTTTGAGACAGGGTTACGAACAGTTACCTCTACTGATTGTCGAAATAGATCCCAATGGAAGAAATAGAAGCCTTCACCTGCTCACGCACAACTAAAATGCAGAGAAATAAAAGAGATTCATTTTGGTATCATTTTTTTTCTCATCCTTCTGTCTAGTCTTTAGGTTTCATTATTTTGTGCAAAGGAAGGTAAACTTCATGAAGATTGGCTCACTGGAAAAGACATAAAACCAAACAGGATATACAGATGAAATAGACATCATCGACTCAAATAATGGCTGCTACTGATACTATTTCTGACATATATCGGTGATAAGGAGAGGGGGATTAAAGAAAGTTGAGTAGTTTAATAACTGAAATAAAAAGTGCTCTAGATTGCTCCTCACGACAAAACGGAAGTCCAACTATGTAATCTCTCTGTAGAACTAGGTTCAACAGATCACTACATAGGAATTTTTTTAACCTCTTATGTAAGTACAAGGGGAGTAGATAGAAAGTAACTCAGAATGTTCAGATCTAATTTCAGGTGTTCAGTATCAGGCTTCCTTTTTATCTGGTTCAAACAGAGCTATTGACCGAGCAATCTCCAGGCTCATATTTTCTATTGTTCGAAAATCAAGCAAATGAGGACTGATCAGAAAACGATGGCATTGTGCCAAATCTCCAAAGTCTGTCCACCATCTCAAATGACTGCAGAATGTTAACTAATTTAAGAAATGGCTTTCCTCTAACTGCTTTATTATATCAATCGATATGAAGATACTGTAAAGTGCCAATTTGTAATGGGGGTATGTTTTTCAATTCTCTGTCTCATTGCACAAAGACATCTTTCAAATGGTCCAAGTTGACAGAAGTCTTCTATTGTAATGAATTGCATGATCATGTGTTTCATAACTGAAGTGAAATTCCTGATTTTGATGCTGGCTGCTTCCCCCAGGAGATTGTACAGTAGTACAATCCCTTCTGAAATATGACAGTTCCTATCTACCTCAAGTACAAGGTATTGTGAAGAGATAGTGTGGTTATTTCTCTTGGGGTTTCATAGAAAAATAAGTTATGGTCAATGCACACATCTTTATTAAACATTAAATCTGAATAAATTAAGATGTATGTGCGCGTGTGTGTGAGTATATATATATATATATGTATATATATATATATGTATATATATATATATATATATATATATATATATATATATATATATATATGTGTGTGTGTGTGTGTTATACACATACAGAGGCAGGTATCCATTTTTCCAGGGAGGGGCAGAAAAGATAAATTTGTGGGAGAGGGCCCAAAAGTATATATTGAGAGTGAGAGTTGCTTGTCAGATAAGGGACTGGGGTAGTGGTTAAGCTGTCACTATTTATAGTGACCTATTGATCCCTGGCTCCATTTAGGTTCAACTTCAAAACCTCTCTCACCCTCTGTGAGAAGGGCCTGATCCAGGGAAGGGCAAATACCAGCATTTGCCCTCCCACCCCTGGCTGGGGCTCATGTATATTTGTGTTATATATATATATATATATATATATATATATATATATATATATATATATATATATATATATATACACACACACACACACACACAAAAAAGTCATATAGGGTTTCTTAGAAGTAAAATAGTAATTACTAAACAAATGAAAAGTTCCAATTTTCCAGAAACAATTAAAGTAAAGTAAATAGCTGACATTTTGATCAGTGATGTTTTTCAATTAGTCTTTGTGAACTCATGGATTGTCCAATGTACTTTTAGGATAATGTGCACAGGCATATTAAATGGGGATTAGCAACTTTGTATCAAATACCAATTAGTATAAACCATTTAGTTGAACAAGGTGCTTAGGGCAATCCATTATCGTAGTATATCACTTGATGGTGATAACAATAGAATAAAAATCATGGCAATGTAGTAGGAGAATGGGATATAGTACATGTTAATTTCCAATAGATTCCCAGAGAGATGAGAAAATGAAATGGCTCTCTATTCAAAATATCCTTCATTTCTCCAGCAAACACACTATCTTATATATACATAATGAGATAAGGATTCGCTACACAAACAAGTTTATCATATATAATAAACGAGTTGTTGTTGCAAATCCTGTATCGAGCACTTTATGAAATAGACCCATCACACATTGGAAATTGTTATTTTATACCGTATTCCTGATTTGCATTGTGTCTCTCTCTCTCTCTGTCTCTCTCTCTCTATATATATATATCATCCCAAACTGTGACATGGTAAACAGCTGATGATCCTTTTTAGATAAATTAACTTATTCTTTCAATCGCTAACAGTTTGTTTTTTCAAGTTTTTTTTTTTAGAAAAGTATGTTTTTATTTTTATTTTGGACAAATACCTCCGGACATGAGATTGTAGGGATACATTCTTGAAGAAAGGAATTCTAATGAGAAAGGTTAAGGGCAGGGAAAGAGAAATTTGAATATCAGGGGTGTCATACACATAGTGAATTGATGCAGAGACCAAATGAGTGAATTGGAATTTCCATAGTATTAATGTTACTTCTTGGATCTGTATATATATGTGTATATATATATATATATATATATCATAATGGCTTGGCTTCAGGAACTGAGATTTAGGAAGGTTTTCCACATTCACTGAAGGCTTTCAGGTGGCCCTAAAGGCAGGAGCATGAAAAAGGCCTTCATGCTAATGAAGTTTCAAGGTGAAGCGTGGTATGCATATGATTGACCAACCTTTTAAACTAAGGGTTTACACCATCAAGTTGGACAATGGGAGTAAGATCCCAGAGTCATATATTTACGGTTGGAATTTCCTTTATATATATATATATATATATATATATATATATGTAAATAGATAGAAATAGAGTAAATCTGAATGCCAAAATATGATAGTCTTATAGTCTGGCATAGCACTAACAGATTTACAAGAGTATTCAAGGAATACCAGTCATCACAACAAATCTATGACCCATAAGTGATCATACTGACTTTTCTTAGTCAGTCCCCTAGTCATAATACTACTACTTTGGATGTAATATTTGTGGTGCATTTTTTTTTAAAAAGCTTAAATGCTTATCTTATATAACAGCAAATATGGTAGCTGTCTTTTTTTTTTCCTTTTTTAATAACTTGTCTCTTTAAGGTTCTCAAAAATGACTTTATAAGAAGATTGAAGTGAAAATACTTTCAGGAACTAACTAAAAAATAATGAGAAACTTGCCCGCAACAAAAATCAATTGCAAAAATCTAGCCAACTACTCAAGTCAGTGAAATATCTGAAATCCATACCAAAACAAGGAGGATATTCACATTCATAAATGAAACTAAAATTTTGGAAATAAGAATGTGATTAAGACTAACTGTTTATAAAAAGACTCACAATAACATTCCTGAATCCAGACAAGTACAATTCTAAAAAACAAAAATTCTGAAGGCTGCAGGTTGATATGGTAAAAATTACTTTAAATGCAAATAAAAAGTCTAAAGAATAAGACGAAAAGAATACCAAGGCATTATTAAATACACACATACACAAAAGAATGTTTAAAAAGCAATTTAACAAAGTGAGGTTTTCATTATTTATTTTTCAAAGAAAGAAAAACTGGAAAGATAAGGTAACTAGCTATTTCTAATTTGGATGTCAAATAATTCAGAAAAATATCTACAATTATTAAGAACAGGGCAAAGATAACCTGAAATGTATCTGGCTCCTGGGGATTGATCTTAGAAACAGTACTTGACTATTGTACTAAAGAGTAAAATCAGTAGGTATGCCTAGACGCCTACAAAAGAAGGCAATGGGACTAGGTAATTTTTGAACACACCCACATGCAAAAGTGTATAAGGACCTCACATTAAACTGATCTTGTGTCATATTTGCTCTGGTGAGGAGGCAAATAAATAATCAGTCTTTGATTTTAAGGGTTTTAACATTTCAATCAGAACATTCCCTTTGCTTCTCATGATCAAGCTTCTCCTCCCCCCTCAGGTAAAGTGGTTAGAGTAAGTGTCACTTGTCTAGGCTCCAATAACCTCCTCAGAAGGTCTAGCACAGAAATGAATACCATATGGAAGCCTTTAATTACAAAGGAAAGGATATTAACCATAAGACTCTATAATTCCACCTCCTGATTACACTACGGGTAGTGCAAAAAAGTCATATGCTCTGGTTCAGTGGAAGACGCAGACATGCAATATCGCATGGATGAATTAGAAAGAATTAAATAATACGAGATATCCGGAAGTGGAATGAGAAAAAAATCTTCTCTTGTGGATTGAATGAAGTGTTTGCTTCAAAATTCACAGAAGGTTACAAACTAGGAAAGAGACCCGTAGAAAACAGGTACAATGACTATAACATTGTAACTATAACCACCACATTGATACCAGTCCAAGTAAATCCGAATAATATAATAAGTATAACTTAAAACAGGTACAATGACTATAACATTGTAACTATAACCACCACGATGATACCAGTCCAAGTAAATCCAAATAATATAATAAGAATAAGTTGTCGCATTGAACGAAGTCAGAGGATAAACACAATGCAAACGCTAGTTATCAGAAGCAATATAGTGGTTAAATGTATCCAAATTAAAGTGTTGCAATCTTGGAAGAAAGGAGAGAGAACAGAATTTAGATGAGATTTATCATGAAAAAAAAATTCAAATCCAATTTGCCAACATGAATAAATCAGGAACCAAAAGTTTGGAGGAGAGGAAATGAAAGAAAAGAAAGAAAGAAAAAAAAAAGGATGAATGAAAGATTAAAGAAAAAAAAAAAGAAAGGGGAACAGAATTAATTTTTTCTTCAAAAGATAAAAAGAAACTAAAAAGTAAAAAACAAACCAAAAATGAAAGAGCAAAATGAAAATGGTAAAAAAAAAAAAAAAACAATGAAGAGAAATGTGAAGTTAAAAAAAAAAAAAAAAAAAAAAAAAGAATTTTATTGCAATAACATAAGAGAGAAATATATAAATTGCTGATATTCAGAATTTATAAGCAATTACTTTTCATCCCTTAGGAAGGATGAATAAAAATATAATTTAAAATAGGAGGAAGGGGGCTACAGAATGAAAAAAAAAAAAAAATGTTTCTGATCATCTAAATCTTGGATCAGAAAAAAAGTTGGATAAGCATTGAAGTACAACTTGAAAACATAAGAGACTTTTCTGAAAATGGTTACAAGTGAGAGATATAGAAAGACTGAGCCATGATGCCTGCCTGGAAAGAATCCAGTCAATTTAAATATCTAAAAAAAACCAGTCGTGCAGTCTTGATGTAACTTGACAACCAATCAGAGGGGATTTTATTCCACATGTGTGGACAGAGGTTTCCAAGTGAGGTCACTCAATTGGTAGTGAGAGGCCATTGAGTGAGCTTGTATACCGTGTGACTGTCATATCTGCAGTGACTAAGCACATGCGTTTGTCACATTTTCCACAAGGTGTTCTTTACAAAATATTGCATCACTCGAGTCAGTCATCCCCAGCCCAGATTTGACTCCCTACAACTTCTGTATTTGGGCTGTTGGGAGGACATTTCTGACCGTGGACAAGATTAAAGAAAACGTGACAAGGCAGCTGATGAAGAAGGCTTTGCAAACTATTTTGAAAAGTGAAAGGGACGCTAGGATAAGTGTGTGAGGCCCAAAAGGGAATACTTTGGAAGAGACTGAGGCACCATTGCCCTAGGGAGGCTATATTTTCTATTAATTTTAAATGGTTGGTTACTTTCTCGGCAGCCATATAAAAAGAAAAAAAAAAATTGGTTGTCAATAAAGAGATGGTCACAGACAGTCAAAGTATCAGAGGAGCACAAAGTAATTGCAAAGAGGGTGAAATCATGAGAGAGAGAGAGAGAGAGAGAGAGAGAGAGACCCACACATTAGCATGGAAGGCGAGATAGACCAATAAAAATAAAGGGAGATAACTTCAATGTGCCTGAAATGAGTGAAAAAACGAGTTTTGTTATTAATGTCAAGAGGAAAGAGCAAGAATAACAAATGAGACGAAAAGGTGGATGGAATTGAAATAAAGTAGATAATCATGCAAGAAGGAAAAAAAGGACAGAAGTGACAGGATAAGTAATAGGGAATTCCTATTGAAACTTTCGGTAAATTGCAAGTTGGGAAAAAACTGAAAATCTATCACATTTCGTATATTGGGAGATTGAAGACAAAAAGAAAGAGAAAAAAAAAACCTTTGCTTTAAGTAAAATCTTGTAGTCAATAAACAATGGTCTGAATCACCGATTTTTTTAATTGTAAATTTTTATTGGATAAGATTTAGAATAGGCTCGTCCTGAACATTCCTCTATCCTTCGGAATTGCATTCATTCAATTTTGGGATTCACAAGTTCTGATATTAGAGTTTTGTTATTATAAACGAGGAGAAAACTGTTTTCCACTGATAGAACTAGTGAATATAAATTTTTCTCTATGGGTACTTTTCGAACAGATTTCATACAATATTGGTTTAATGAATTTTAGACAAAGAGTCTTTCCTTATGCTGTTCGAGATTTATTGTGTGGGCAAACATGAGTAAATACATACCTTTGCAAATGAAGTTGGAAATAGAGTAAAGAAGAGTAAAGCAATTTTTATTTTGACATAAGGTGTCTTCAATTTCTTTCTTTTCCATTTCTATTTCCAAGAAAACTAGTCAGTAAGGAAACAGATCTGGTTAATCACTCAATAGAAACTGTCACACGACCATGAAAAATTGGAAAATGGGATGATTAATCAATAAGTTACCTTTTTCGCCTTTTGTTCTAACTCTTTTGCTCTAACTGCACCTGGGCACAAACTAGGAACGAATTTAGCAAAAACATAAATTGTAATGAAGACCTATTTAGAGGGGGTAGATTTTTTGAAAAAAAAAAAAAAAGAAGATTTTTGCAGACATAAAGAATAATTGTTCAAATTTTTAGCCCTGTAGCCCCACTGATCCACCCTGTATGTGTGGTACGTACATAGCTAGCATGCCTGACTGAATTGAAAACTGAAGAAACCAATGTTGACAGTTTATAATAAAATGATTATACAAATCCACTTTGTGGAGAGAAAGTTTACACTATTCCGCCTTGAGATTCTTCTTTCTTCCTTGGCCAACTTAAGCAAATTGAAAAGTAAAATAAAAATTATCCATTTTATGGAAAAATGCGGTCAACACAATTTTCGTCTTCTATAATAGTTCCTGCCCTTCCATATACATATAGTTTAAGTGAAGAGGAAAGTACTGTTGGTAATTCTAGCCCTGATGCACCTGAATCACAGCTCACATCACACTTAAGATGAAACGAATACGAAAACCTGGTGACATTTGCGAGGCAACGGGATCATCTGGTTGGTTGTAATCCGATTATCTTTTACACAGCAACGTATAATCAGGATAGGTGTACCCAGAAAATAATTGGATAAAATGAGAGGTCAGTCAATCTGGCAACACCATTAGCAAGCCAAATTGAGACTCTTTTTTTTCATTTTTATTCAAAACTTGTTCAAAGTGTACTTAAGAGAATCGAGAACATGAGCATTCATAAGTGTTATGTAATTATTAGATTTAGTCATATGGACATAACAGAATCTGTTGATAAATGATAACTGGAAAGCACTCAGAGAGTGCATACCTTTGCCAATGCCATATATTGACCAAAAACAATGAAAATCAATTCATATAGTTGGAGAGGAAGTACCTGGGTTTCGATTTTCCATATTACAGACTATTGTTAAACTCTTCCTGGTACGTGGAAAATCTTTCTCAATCAAACAAAAAATACCTGGATCTGCTCCAAAATTCAATCAATCCTTTCTCAGCCTATGGCCCACCTTTCCAGAAAATATCACTAGAATCCATCAAGACTTCTCGGAGATCTTGCGTAGACAAACATGACTGAATATATGAATATAAGGGGGGAAAAAAAAAATCGATCAGAAAGAAATTTCGGGATCTCATGGTCAACCTTCCAGAAAATTTAATTGAAATTCATTGAGAACTTCTGGAGTTATTCTATGGGAATATAGTTTCAAAGATATGGAAGTAACCATAAAAGGAATGACTGAATCTTCTTCCAAACATAATCACTTCTTCCTTAGCCCATGGGCCTCCCTTTCACAAAATATCCTTGAAATTCATACTGAGCTTTGTGAGATATTGTGTGGACAGGCACATGGATAGACGAACTTCCAAACTTCATATAAATGATTTCCAGTTAATTTCCTAACCATTTTAATTCAAACAATATGAAGACGATTCTGGGGAACCATTCTTGTGAGAAATTTGGTTGAATAAACAAGGATGTTGAGGCTAAACAATTGGTTACTGATATCTACTTCAAACCAAACTAGACTAGAGTTCATCGAATTGGAGAAGAGCCTGTCTGAACGCAGAGATCGTTGTTGTACTGAAGCACCACTTTGAACATTTGGAGGCACTAAATTGATGAAGCATCATTTCCTAAATGGCATAAAAGCTGTTGTCGCTTTCTTTATTGGTTTCTATCATGTTAAGCAAATAGAAAGAGAGAAAAGAGGTAAAGAAAGGCTCATTTCTATATGTTTGCATCTACATCAATACTTTTACTGCTGCCACAGATGTCTTAGAAGTAGCAAGGAAAACAATTCTACTGAATACAGGAATCTGATTTTCTCAGTATAACTGATGCTTTGCTTATATCAAAAAATATTTGTTCTTTTTATCCAATTCTGTGACCTTATTGTTTTAAAATTATTAAAAACAGAAAGTATGAAGATTTGTAGAAAATTGACAGAAAAATGAACTTGATTCAAGGTATGCATTTTTTTGTGCTCAATGAATTCTTTTTATACTGAAATGTATATTCGTATAAATTTTTCATGTGTAAATAATCCCATCATTTTTGACAGTTACTATGCTAGCATATATTAAGAAAAAAAGAAAATGAAGGCTGACAAAACTAAATTGAAAGCAATACCAATTTAGTAAGAAATACAACAGCCGATTCAACTCTGATATCACAAGAGAGATGTAGCAAGAGGCAATTAAATGAATAAGCAGTACCAAACCTTAATGTAAAGGTAGTGAAGAGAAAAAAAAAAAAAAAACATCCGGTGAAGCATCTGGTCAGGGCAGGAAGCAACAAACATTTTGTTTCACTTTTACTTACCTGAAAATAAAAGAAAAAAACGATTACTAAGAATTGAAAGCTATTTTCATTTGCCATAAGAATAAAATCTGCATCTAAACAGTTTGGGAATACAAAAGGAATTGAAAATAAATACAATGCCAGTAGGCATATTCGGTCAGGAGGCAAAACATTCTATTGGTATCAGATTAAGAAGTGGGCAAAAATAAGACAGAACTGATGAAAACAAACATGATTCGGATGTGTTTAATATAAGTGAAATACAATAATTAAATATAAGCAGTGATATTAAAATTTGCAAGAATTCCTTGAATTACGGAGAGTGAATTTCAAAGAGTTTCAATGGATTAATGCATTGCAACTGATTTGTTCTGTTTTTTTTTTTTTTATCAAAGGAAAGTTGTTTTTTTTTTCTATTACTGGATTTTTCAAATGATTTTGAAGCTTCCCCACTGAGATATGAATATATGTAAAATCCCAACATGAGAATCAAAACAGAAAAATATACTTATAGAAGACATTGATAATCACACAATCAGTCAATACCTATACGCACATGTTTGCATGTGAATTGTCCAAAATTTGATAAAGAAAGATATTCACAAGGAATTGATGATGATGTGTTTTAGAAGGATGAATATTTATGATATGAAATTATCATGATTTCACACAGATAACACAAATAGAAGACAATTTACAAATGATAAATGTTGAAAAAGTTTGTATATGAAATTCCGATGTTTTGACAAAATGACAGATGTCTGACAGATACAAGCCCATTGCCCCAACACTTCCAGATATCTTATCTATATGAAAGCACTTTGTATTGAAGGGATACAGTAAAAAGCGGGAGGCGGGGGTTGTTGGAATTCTGGGGCGTATCAAGTCTCAAGTAGCAAGATGAAGGCTAAGAAAGGTGTTAGCTTCTTGTTTCATTTCTGAAGTGTCTCCAAAGGAAATTGTCAGATAAAAATGAGAGCAGCAAAGCACTTGATAAAGCAGGCAGTAGTAATAAAAAAAGTGTCTTTGATAAACAACAGGAAATTAAGATTGTGTGCGTATACTCAAATGTAAGCCCGAAGCCCAGCATTTTTTGTGTCACTTTTTCAGAAGAAAATCCAATCAGTCAGTTTTATTCCATAACTTGGGAAAGAGTTTATGAGGGAGAACAAAACAAAACAAAAAAAACTGAACATGCAGAAAGGAGTTGTGCTCTGTGCATTTCACAGTAAAACTGCTAAATGAACTAACCTTCATTATGTATATAATGATGTGCAACATGAAATTCACATTTTCATAGCATAAACCTTTTAAACAACAACCAGAGCAGTCACTTCACTCAGGAAGACTCGTGGGTAATCAAAACTAAATTTTTACAGAGCTATCAATGAAACCATGAAACATCCAATAGACATATGCACCTTGTCTATGTAGGTATAGTCTAATAGTCACCAACACTGAAAGCAACTGAATTTGAATTTTGAGCACTAATACCTTAGAGAAAAGCATAAATATTCTTTTCCCTGTGCTGCTTCATCACCTGACATTTTGACAAGATGTCTCATTACTGGCATACCCTTGATGGTTGAAGATGACAGTGAGCGAGTGAGTACTTGGGTAAACCACTGTCCCATAATCATCTCACCAGCTCAGGCAGCAGCAGCAAAAAGCTGATGTCTCACCCTCACTTCGCCTAGACAAAGACAGAGAGCCAATAAGAATATACAAGTTTCCACCTTATATTATGGGTATTGGGGTCCAAGAAAGCCAACAGCATTATAACTAAGCCACAATAACCAGGGTTGTCGATACAGCAATTTTAGAGGTAGATGCATCTATTTTGGGGTCTAATATCTACCCCCACCACATCACAAACCACGCTATAATGAACAGTTATGGGGGGGTATAAACAAAGACATCTTCCTTGTTTTAAGCTGTTCGCTGTCATGGAACAGATTACTCTCCTTGGCAAGTGGTCAATTTAGTACCACAAACAAGATAACTTATCTCACAATAGGAGTTTTTTTTTCATTTTTCCCCCTATACATTTATGTACATATTACATTTATTAGATATTCTGATGTACATATTAGTTCATTTGCATGGATATTGAATCCTTTTAAAACATGCTGCGAAAACTTTCCATTTTCAACTTTTTTCATGAGAAAATCCTGGCATCAGAGTTACATTGAAAACATACAGATTAATAAATGAATTTCAAAAATATTTGTAAGTGGTGAAAATTAGCATTATTACTTGTAGTATTTGCCTTTGTTAGAATCTCCAGTAGTTCAAATCCATGTATAGTGGTTTCAGCCAGGAACATACAAAAAAATTGTCATTGCACAAAGGTACACAATCAATAAAAACTAACAATTACAGCTGATTGGTTTTGTTGCCAGGAAAATACTTTTGAAACAAGGCAAAGATAATTGACTTAGGTTAGAAATGGAATTCTTCAAAGGCTTCTTTTGATGTCTTACTGCAGTCAGAGGATCAGAGGGAGTTACAAATGGGGCTTAAAGCATTTAAAGACATCTAAGGCATTGAAGCACTCTCAATACTCATGTCTTCAGGAAAATGAGAAAAATATCAAGGGAGATCTCTGCCCCCATCTCTCTCATATGCACAAGCACCTAAAGGCTCCTAACCACAGCTAACACAATAACTCTATTACTTTCAGGCCTTTTCTCTCCGTTCCTGCAATCATACGTACAAGGATGGACTGCTGTCTCTTGCACAGAAAGGATATCTCTAGAGATATACTTATTTATACAAATAGCCCACGTATCAACTTCACAGCTAGTATTCTGTCTGTCGATCCGGCATAAAAAAATGCTCTTCTTAGCTTCTCCCCAGACAGACACAAACTCCATGGAGTCCCTACACTCACTTTCCATCATGAACCTTTTTTTTAATTCATTTATTGAGTACATAATGACACATAGGTCAAATATTCCTTTAAAATGAACAGGAAACGGCTGTCTTAAAGCAAATTGTATACAAGCTGAAATGATCACATGGGCAAGCAATATATATATATATATATATATATATATATATATATATATATATATATATATATATATATATATATATAATTTCCTCCTTTTTTTCTGACAGGAAGCATTAATTCCTTTTTTTTCTCTCAATGATTTACAGAGATGAAATACATGGTCTGATTATTACAGCTCCTTAGAAAAGAAAACACACCCAATGCCCAGAAAGAGGAGGAGGAGACTGAAAAAGGTCATGGTCAGGTTACTTTCTTTTCATACTGAGACGGGGAGGGGAGGGGGGCTTCAATTGGAAATAAAAAATATTAGAACGTTTACTAAAAAGTAGAAATATAGTTATAATTGATTCTATATTTTCTTTACACTCGTTTTTTTTCAAATGACAAGTTACTCCAAATTAAAAGAATCTATCCCTCCATTGTATATAAAATTCTAAAAATATTCCGCTAGGTTTTGATAACACTTCACCGCAAAAATACTCTTGAAAAGAATCTGACTGAACTGGAGCAGATTTAAAACGGCATCAGATGAAGCCTGAAAAAGTAACTAACTTAAAAAAAAAAAAAAAAATACTGCCCAAATGTATTAATATATCATCACCACAAAAACTTATAACAAGTAATCATGAAAAAAAAAAAAGAAAAAAAAAAAAAAGGTGGGGAGACATTCATGAAAAAATATTCCAGCCAAATATTCTAGCTGTCGTCAGGCTGTGTTAGCTGATAACAAAGCCATTGAAAAACTTAGAACAAGTCATGAAACAACTATTTGGAAAATGTGGGGTCAGAAAGCAAAGCATCTCTTTTGAGATATTCAAGATTTTAGACTATAAAACATGATAACAAAGGCACTCTAGAAAAGTTCTCAAACATTTTGACTGGCATCATGAGTAGGCAGAAATTTCAAAAGTTACTGCTTCGTCAGCCAAAATGCCGCTGTAGTACTTCTATCCTTAGCCCCCAGCAAGGTACCAAAGATGATAATCAGTAGCAGCTGCAGAGCTGATGATACAAGTTGTCGATCCTCGAATACATATTGGAATCAGTAAAAGTGCACCAGACTGCTGACCAAATAATGTACGCATCTGTCTTATCAGGTGCAAAAGACATGCATAAGAATGCTTTCAGGTGCAAGAGAACTGAGCTAGAAGGGTGAACAGGGAGAGGGGAAAAGAACCACGCCAACAGAGACATTCTTCTCAACGTGTCTAGGGCAAAACAAAGTCTGCTAACAACGACTACTTGAGGGGGCTCTTGAAATTCCCAAGATCCTCAGATTGTCTACATTGTTGCTTGATTTTGTGCTTGGAGTTCAGTGATCAGTATCTAAGACTGCAAGTTAAATGGTAGCAGGTTTTCACATCTATCTCAATACAAATATTGTATTGATACATATACAGATACGTATGGTATCCATATTTATTAGTTTGTAAAAATTTTACAAATATTTCCCCAAACCATATCCAAGAGACAATTCTAATATATCTCTGAATTTTTGAGACGAGGTATTATTATTATTTCTATTGATATTCGGACCATCCTCATCTTGGTTGTATGAAAAACAACCAAGATGAGGATGGTCCGAATATCAATAGAAAGACAATTCTAAGATAAAAAAGATTCTTTTTTGATAAGTTATAATACCAGTTTATTGGACACAGTGTAATATTTGCATAGGGTTTTTTTTTTGTTTTTTTTTAAATTTATACAGCCAACTTCATTTAGACATGGAAATTTCAAATCAAAATTCAGCTAATCAATGTGTCCTGCTATGGATTTATTGATCCAGGCTTTTCATGTAATCTGTGGATTACATTTCCCAGAAACCACCAATACAAAAATCAAAATATTTGGCAGCATTTTAAATGTAAAAATTGAAATATAACCTTAATGAACCCTGATTGCTTTGGTACAATCACGTTTTTGACATTTTCTTCCTGACAAGAAAGCACGTCTTGTACAGTAAGTACCTAATACGTCATCAAATATGGTTGGGTGATGCAAGCGAGCCCTGAAGCTGCACCCTTCCTTTTATAACCACCACTTCAAGAGTTATCTGATTTCAACGCTACCATGTTAAAATTGTCTTTCAAGCGTTGAAGATTTTTCCCCACTATTTCTGTTTGCAAGAACAGCAGGAACAGCAGGCCAGGAGTCAAGCAAGATGGAACATTAACAAAGTGGCATCAAATTGATGAATTCCATGATCGTAGCATGCAGCTTGAGGTTTGCGGCCGTAAGTGGCCAACACCACAAACAGATTTGGGGGTAGAGAGAAACAAAACCGAGCACTTAGTGTTTGTTTAGGGAGAAATTCCACATGTGGCCAACAATTTGTCATTCTTCCATACAAAAGACGGAGAATTTCAGAGGCAAGCCAGGATTATAGACAAAGAGAATTTGGTTTTTGTCCGTGACTTTTTGGCTAAACCCCCGCTCACTAATTTACCGATTCTTCTCACAGACATGGAACACTCATGTGGATAGAGAAAAACTGAAATTGATCAGCAATAGAAATGGAATTCTACAAGAAAGCAAAGTGGTTTTGGCTCCGAAGAGTCGCATTGTTTCAGAAGGGTGGCTGCTCAAAAAGTAGCTCTCATTTTATATTGGAGAATATACATAATGAATGGGGGAAATGCTAAAGACAAAAGAAAAGATTATCTAAAAGGAGTATATAAAAAAAAACAAAAAAAAACAGAATTTACTTGACTTATATGATTAACACCTGTCCATTAGGACACTTTTAACCCAACAGTACCTTTTTGTTTTTCAATCAGGTAATGAATACAATGAAAGAAGAAAAATTAAAGACAAAAAATAAAATTTAATAGTTCATCTTCCATTTTATTTCTGTTGTCTTTTCTAAAATTCTCAGGTCAAACAAACAATATGGTGAGGGGAAAATCAGATAAAGGTGAATGTAGCCATATGATTTAATTTGAATTTCGCTAGCTGCTATAGCCTAATCGATAAGGATGTGATATGAGAGTTCAAAGGCTACTTCTTCATTTTCAAAAACATGCTCCATGGAATATAAAATCATCAGTGTTGCGATAAAAAGCAACAAAAATGGGATGCAAGATAAACTAATCTGAAATTGATAAAGAATATGCTTCATCTGAGAAATCAGGGCAATTCAAGAAGAATTGATGGGAGAGACAGAAAAACAGATGTCGGTGAAGCAACTGAGAAAAAAAATCATATGAAACTAACCAACGATAGGGATGATAAGCATTATGAATTCTAGAGATACAAATAACTGTAAATATGATAAAGTGACCAGATCCCATAAATAAAAATGAAGGCTATTTACATTCAAGAGACGAGAGAAAGAAAAACCCTCTGAAGTAACAAAGGCATTTCTAATTAGGCTCTGATATTTCTACTCCCAGCTGCCAGACACACCGTAAGTATATTGAATTTGTTGAATAGCTGGGAAACTCATTGCCACAAGATGTAAGTTTCAATCATCTTAATAGAGATACATTCATTAGGAATCCTGCATATTGGAGAAGGAAGTCTACGGGAAATACTATTGACACTTGAGGATCAGACTGCAGCACATTGTAGCCAGGGTTCATAAAAGCTATTTCATTTGAAATGCCTCAGAAAGGTAACTATTGGGTTCTGCTCACATGTTCAAATCAGAAAATCTCCAGTCTTTCAGAAACGTAATAGCAAGTGAATAAAAATGAGTCTAGACTTGACAATTTCAAAAACCATGTTTTATTTGTTGATTCAGCAAAAAAAGAAAAAAACAACTTTCATCTGCCATTTGGTTGAAGACAATACATTTTGATCATTACTTTTGTGGAAAGAAAACTGAAAATAATTCTTTAGCACAAAATTAAACAGTTTTGTCCATTTCAAATAATTTCCAAGCTAGTAAATCATATATGCAACATATAATAGACTAGTGCAATTGATATTTGAGAAGCTAATATCACATCAGGAGGTGCAAGAAGCATAACAGTTAGTGGCACAGACAATGGAATTGGCAAGCCAGGCTGAGGCTCTTTACATTTATTGTGCACTAATGCTCATAGAAGCAGATGAATTTTATGGAATAAGACAAAAAGCAGAAACAGCATATGCAGCAACCCACTATAGAGGCAACACACATTCTTCTTTATCACCTACACTCCTGTTTCCTATCTGTCCCACCGTCCAAACCTACAAGATTCAACATACCATCATTTGGGAAGATTAAAAAATGTTTCCCTTATAAATTAATGGTAATTGCCTCTTCACTTTAAGCAATTTCGGCTTATGAAAGGATTTCATAGGGACACTACTTTCAGATAGTAGAGGAAACCTGTGTGTGTGTATGTGTACATACATGTATATTAAATGAATAAATGAACAAACAAATATGTGAGCAAAGGGACGGACAGGAGAAAATGTAAAATGATTTCATTTCTTTTAAAATCATATATATATAAATAAAGAGATAGACATGGAGTTGAATTATGTAGAAAACCAGATATCTATCAAGGAAGAAAATCTCCGAGAAAAATCTGAGGCTAATAACCAAACTTACCATTACAGTAATTTTCCTAACCGAAATGGAAATGCTGTCTTAAATTCAGACATTAAGGAACAAACTGATGCCAATCTACTTTTCTGATTGCAACCTATTTCTGATTTTATCAAATAAAGACCATGCCAGCTTGCAGGAAGGATTAACTTAGAAAGATATAAAAAAAAAAAAAAATGCTCTGTAGAGAATGAATACGTCTCCAGCCGCCAGAATTTTATCCCCAAAGGTTTTGAATCACAATGAAGTCTTTCAAGTCCTGCCATAATGATGGATTGCTGCATCGAAGAATCAAAATGGGACTCCATAACCATTTACATTGATCATCGACAAAGACATCCTTTTAAGAAATTGCACCATCATAATTTATAAGATGAAATGATATCCACTGGGCAGTATCTTTGCGTGTCTATGTGAGTGTATTAGTATGAAAAGAATGGAATATTTTTATCAGAATGCATATGTGAGCATAAGTGTAACTGAGATGAACACACAGATCTTCATTATCTACACATTGCACAATTTCCAGAATTGAGATCTTTTCAAAATGACTGATTACTTTGACAATAGAGGAAAAAAGAAAATAGAGACTGGAAGACCAAGGAAAGATAACTGGATTACAGTTATTCCTTGTCAACCGTGGGTTTCATATTTGTAGATCAGTTTTGAATTATTCGACATGAATATTTTGGGGAGATTTGCAGCACACCCTGAAAAAATGTATCGAAAAAAATGTACTGTGCAGTATGAACAAAATTTTAAAAGTTTAAGGAAATCATAAATACCTTGTAATAATCTTGATGTCATCAGTAAGAAAGACGTAAGATTATCAACAAAAAATTATTTGTATAGACAGTATAAAACCTTGTTGAAAATGTCTCTTGGTTAAAAACTTACATTTGTTTACACTCACAAACCAGCTAGTCAAATGGTGTTTTAGACATTTAATTTTTTTTCAAATTCACTGTACTGCAAACAAATGTATTCATTTATTTTTCTTAGTAGATGATGTATCGTGAATCATAATCATTATGAAGCAGAGTTTTAAAATTCAAAATGCTTTACAGTATTCACTTATTCATTTGTTCTTATACAAGTTTTATGATATAAGATTTATGGGCTTTATGGGACCAAAATTATTTGCAGATTTAGCATATTCGTGGTCCCCTGGTGCCCCTAATCCCTGTGGATGGCAAGGGATAACTATTTAATTGAATCTTCTTGCTTTCACTGTTCCGCTCTTTGTACCAAACTTGTCCTGTTGAGACTGAAATTCATGATCTGAACACTTCTAAAAAAAAATTTGTTTCATCCATAGGGGAGAGATCAAATCAAGAATCAACTGAGCCAAATTCACAAGCTTTTACTGGCATTGCTTTTCCATGACTCTTTGAGTGATTCCAAATTGGTTCTCAATTCATTTTGGTCGATTTCTATGTTTTGCATATGTACTTTTAGACTAAATGATTCCTAATCTAAACAATAAAAAAATCTTCCCCCAAAGACAATTAGTGGCAGTGGGGATTGAACAGAATACAAAAAAAAATAAATTCACAACTAGAAAACACTCAGAAACTGTGTACTTCTGTCAACACCATACAAAAAATAAATCTGAATGAAAACCAGTTCATATAATAACTCTGGTGCAGGAGAAGTAACCAAGTTTTGATTTTCCACATTTCAGATCATCTAATAATATATAAAAAATTATCTTGATCGAAAAAAAAAAAAAAAAAAAAAGAAGAAATCCTAGATACACTCCAAAATGTAATCATTTCTTTCCTATCCCTTGGTCCACCCTTCCAGAAAAAGTAATTGAAATTCATTGAGAACTTTTGGAGATATTGTGT
This sequence comes from Thysanoteuthis rhombus, assembly GCA_963457665.1. NCBI lineage: Eukaryota > Metazoa > Mollusca > Cephalopoda > Oegopsida > Thysanoteuthidae > Thysanoteuthis > Thysanoteuthis major. The sequence continues at coordinate 4,797,170 of OY735210.1, read as the reverse complement.
GGACAAACTGACAAAAAGTGTGAATACATATACCTCTTCCAACATCATTGACAGAGATGAAAAATAAGGAAGGTGGAGAAAAAAATAATAAATTTAACCATTTGACAGATGCCTTTTTTCGGAAAGAGCAAAGCAAGTAATCAGCAAAGGCATCAACTCAAGAGCCGCGTCTTGTGGAAAGGAAGCAAAAGCAAGCGGATAACAAAGGCCGGACAGAGGACACAAATTGATAGTGCTAACGCGATAAATAGCCAAAGTGCTCTCTGCAGGACTCTGGATCAGGAGACTGCCATCCAGAGTGGTACGACTTAATCAAACTTAATGTTACGTTTGTTTGATCAACAAATACCCGAGATGAAATATTCATATGCAAGATCAGAAGGGTGTCTCTGGGGCAGGTTGCAAAGCAAAATTGGCACCGGGAATAGAGAACGGCCGACAGAAATGACAGCTGATTCTAATTAAAGCTTTGATAATCTGTTCACGTACGACACAAGGGCCTGGCTGTGCAATGCTAACCCTGTTTGAAATGCTAATCTGAAAGGGTTTTGGTCTTTTGGAAGATTAATAATACAAAGGAAAACCCAGAAGAATGGGCTGGTCGTACTTCATATGATGATCACCGATAATTAGCAACAGACAATGTGCATGATGCTTGCCATGAAATGTTGGTAATACCAGTTCCTAGGAGATCATCAAACCATTATCCGATAAATCAAGAGAGGTGGTCACTCAATACACAGATGCTTCACATTACAAATAAAAGTGAAATTATTAGAAAAATAATCAATAGATATAAATTGATAAATAATTGCCAAGTTCCAAGTATTTTGATTATACTTTCACAGAAAAAGGTGAAAAAGGGGAAATAGTTTCCAGCATTTGGTTTTGTAGAAAGCCTTCTATAGAGACAGTGCACACCATCTTCCTTTCTCAAAACACAGTCTCCTGTACCCCCCCCCCCATCTGATGACCCCATATAACACACTATCATCATTATTTTTTAGTAACTGGGGATGCTAAAAAAAAAAAAACCCAAACATATTCCCAATTAAATCAATTGTAACTGCCTTTTCGCTTCACAACATTGTGGCTCATAAAAGGTATTTGGGTATTTATTGGAATGCTCAACTATAGCGGGTACATATACATATATCTTGCCAACTGATCACAAGTGGAATAGTTGCAAAGAGAGAATCCAGATAAAGATTGCTCAACTTCCGCCGTACCCCTCACCCTCTACTGAAAGAAATTCAATAGCTTCCTTTAGATAGCGTTGCCGTAAGATGAAAAAAACTTTCTTAATGATATTGGTTTGATACTAGCACGTGGTCATGTTTGCCTGAGCAAACACGTAAACATAAGTAAATGAGATTTTTTTTTTTTTTTTGCAGCCCCATAGCTGTCATGGATAACCATGTCCGATCTTAGCTGAGCGCAGCTACGAGAAAAAACATAGCATCAGCATCTTGTGCTAATTTGTTTATTTCGAGCAGAAGAGAAGGACCAGGGCAGAAAATTAACAGAAGGACACTGAACAGCCTTACAGGGAGACACTGGTTGGTGCAGCCATTTACTGAAACAGGAGAACAGGAAAAAGAGCAGGGATGACAGAGGGTTCATTTACAGTGACCGGTAAATCCCCCCCCCACCCCGGCAAATTGCACCCCGGTAAATCCCCCAATGCGAATTCCACCCCGGTAAATTCCCAAATGCGATTTCCACCCCGGTAAATTCCCAAATGCGAATTCCACCCCGGTAAATTCCCAAATGCGAATTCCACCCTGGTAAATTCCCATATGCAAATTCCACCCCGGTAAATTCCCATATGCAAATTCCACCCCGGTAAATTCCCAAATGCAAATTCCACCCCGGTAAATTCCCAAATGCAAATTCCACCCTGGTAAATCCCCCCCCCTACGAATTCCATCCTGGTAAATTCCCAAAATATTCATCTGTTATCGTTTACGTTTCTTATTCTGGTATCGAAAACTTTCTTATTAAAATTTTTTATAAAATATACTGGAAAAAAAAATATAAGTGAACAATAACAATCTGTAAGATTTATAATATATTTCTTTCATTATTTACAAGAAGTGTATACAACAATGCAGGTGTATATCTATCTAATACTTTATTCATCCAATCATCCGAAATTAAGTTAATGATAATATCTCATGCTGGGTGGAGACAAAAAATTTTCATTTGAAAAAAAAAAAAAAAAAAAAAATCCTGTTTCGTTGAAAATTCTATGAAAAAAATAATGGCCTCGTTAGGAAATATTTTTTCATTGAATATAAAAACTCAGCCAATACTGAAGCATCATCAGTAATTTGTCTTTATTAAAACCAATTCTCTACATAAAAATTCTTCATTTTCAATCTATATTTTGTTTATATAAATAACCCAGAAATACATGTATACAATATTGTAAGATCTTGAGGTTGCTTAGGGAATCCATTCCATTGAAGACTAGAAAAAAATTTTTTTTTCAAAATTGATTGCTCATGTTGACTTAAGATTTAATGATAAATTAAGAAATACTCAATTCTTAAATTAATTGGTGGTGGCTAATAAAAAAAAATTCAGATTAGAAAACAAAATTTTCAATCATATAATAATCGATTAGAGAAAAACTGATCCCCGAAATGAGAATATCAGAAAGTAAATATTCTGATGAACATTTTTCTGTTTTATAATTTATTTTATGCAAAAAATTTTTTAGGGAGAATTCATAGTGGTAAAATTTATGTAAAACTTTGCTGATTTGAAAAGGAAGCTTTTCATGCATCACCGTTTAAGCTTTTTGTAAAATATCTAAAGCTTTGGGCTTATTGGCCAATAGTTAATAAGATCTTTCAAATTACCTTTTTCATAAAACAACATTATGTTTGCAGTGTTCTTATCTTCTGGGACTTGACTCTTAAAGCATGTTGCGTAGAATGGCTAGTTTCCTAGTGGTGACTTTACCAGCTTCCAACCATGAAAGTTGGGCAGAGTTAAAGCAAACAAGTCCTCGCATCAGCAGCAGCTCAATGGGGAGCTCTTTAAAAATGGAAATAAATCTAGCTATCAAAAATTCCGACTTCAATGCTATCTAAAATGCCCCTCTTTCACAAGACGTCTGTATCAGTTTTCAAATCATCAATATTTATTCAAACCGAATGAAGTATTGTAAACAATCATCAATTTTTTACTCATTTTCATTCAACAATAACTTGAGTCAGTCTGTCAACCTCGGACAGTGAATAAACACTAATATGATAAAAAAGAAGGACCTGGTGAGATTTGAACTCGCATCACTCTTGCCTAGAGATAACTTGCTCTTACCAACAAAGAACAAAAATGATAGTCAAATATCAATACCTACATTGTTAAAGTAATTCACTATTAAACTCTCATGGATTTTACTGTCACACAAATGAAGAAATAGTTATGGCAGTTGAGTGTTACAAACTCACCCAGCATCTAAATGCCAGCATATATGATCTCCAACTCAAAATAATCCGACTTTCAGAGGCAAAACTTTTACCAGAGAAACAATTTGTATACCTTTCATTGTCAGGGTAGGTCCAAGTCATATTTTGGAAAATATCAAAGAAAGAAAGATGACTTTTGTTAATTATTCTTAAATATCGAGAAAAAATTGGATTCTCATATCGAAAAGAAAAGGCACTTTATAGAAGGTAATCATAAACAGAAATGTCTCAATAGAAAAACCAAGTTTAATGGATTGTGTAGTTTATCCATCATTTCCAAATACTAAAACCCTGTCATGTATCCAAACATTTCAAGTATCACTCTGCTGGCAAACACAATATTACTATGAACTCCTATCACAGGTTTCCCAATCAGTTTTACTTCTTTTCAGTAAATTGGTCGTACGAAATGGTCATATATTCTCTCATTTGCACCTGATGTGTTTATTACCTAACCCAACCCAACCCAGCCTTTAGGATAGAACCCTAGATATCTTCAAGTACAGCCGTCTCCTCTATCAACCTGCTGGTGTGAGTATGGACCATGTCATTAGTTGAGTATGGATTAATTTGCATTGCGCCCAACCCACCTTTATACAGTCCGACTGTCTGCACATGAGAACCCCCTTTAATAATTTGCATTTCATGAGGAAAAAAAACAACAAACAAACAAACAAGTGAATCAGGAGAGCTGCTTCCTTGTTGGTTTATCAGATGGCCATTCGCAGTGTCATCACAATTATAACATTCTGATCAGATACAATGTGTATACAGATGGAATTAATTTCCTTTCATGATAATTACTGGCTCAGTTGCTTGGCTCAGTTATGCATTGTTTCAATTTCCTGTTTACATAAGCAGCCCATACCTCATTATTGAGAAGAAAAGTTACACAAGGAGTTGACAACTCTTCAGTGGTAATTGAATAAGCAGCCTGTATGCTTTGAAGCACAAATCAACATACATAAAACAATGTATATAATTTTGAATGGCATTACATTATACGGAAACTCATTTGAAATGATCTCCAGGCATTACATGGTTGATTTATCACTCCCCCTAGACAATGTAAATAGAATAAACAATTGAAGAAAATAGGGCTGCCGTAGGAATCGAACCTGCCATTGATAGGTTAGCCGCTTTAATGTAGCGTTGCTCTTATCGTTGAGCGAAACAGTCGACGGTTAATGCAAAGGCCCGAATAACTGTTTTCACACCTAATTCTCATTGTTTATTTGCTCCTTTCAATGCAACAATTATAAATTTAGAAAGATATTATACATACATATATACAAAAATATATATACATATATATATACACACGTACATACACACACATGTATATATACACATAATTTTGATGCTAAATAAATGCAAAGATACAAAAGTGATCTTGAGCAAAGGGCCAGGGAGTTATTTTGATCCTAAGCATCATCCAGATCAGAAAGCCCAATCCATTCATAGATAATCCCCTCATTTTTACAGAAACTATGCCATTAATAGTTATTTTCATATTCCATCAACTTCAGGATTAAAATGTGAATATTCCAATGATAATTTTTTTCGTTCTTGGATCTCAGACCATAAACTATTTTAGAACAGGCTGGATAAGATTGAAAGAGCATAAAATCTTATTTGAGGATTTTATAGGTAACCTGGAAAATTAATGCAAGGGATTAAAAGCTGAAAGGTTCTAAGTTTGGTCAGTGTTATACATTCACCAAGGCAAAGAAAAAAAAAATCTCTCTATTCAGAACAAACAGTCTTCGGTATAATATGAGATGATTATTCACTAAGTTATGCACCTGACCCTGTATCGTGACCATAGACAATTATGTGGCAAATAGAAGAAATTCGTTTTATCACATCAAGGGCTGTAAAGAAACATTAGCAATCAGCTGATAAGAAGTCCAAAAACTTCTGCTATATTTTGGATCATCATATAGAAACTTAAACAAGGAAATAGTAATTGATATTTCTACAACAAAAGCTGCTCTAATATTATGTTAAATTGACGAGGACTGTCAAAATATGAAGTGTGTGAGCCTCATAACTTAGAAAAGACTAATTTCCTCAACAGTCCATTTCTCTGACACAGTTGTTAACTTGAGAAGAGAATCTAAACTAGTTTTAGATGTGAAGAAGATTCCTGTTTTATTAAGATTTAGTCAAAAAGATAGTAACAATTTTTTCTTCACCACGGTACAGATTTCTGCTGTACCAAAATAGTCCCAGATTTTCAAAAATATGAAACAAAGGGAAAAATTTGTTTTTTATAATCATTATTGATTATCACTCTGGACATTTGGAATAAAAACAATGAATTATCAAATTTAAGATCATTTGTAAGAATGCTGTTGCGTGGATGTGCTCCAATCCACATTGGAGTTAGTCGCATTTCGAAATTGGATTTTTATTCCCTATTCATTTCTGAAAATTATTCAGCTGCTATAAAGACTGTTTTCATCATCACAATAGCCAGAGACATGAATATCAAGTTGAACCATTCTTAAATACAGAGTCTAATTTATGCATGTGAAACTGAATTGTCTCAGGGTTCTTAATGATAGTAGATACTTCTGTCATATTTCATTGATGAAGTCGTTTCTTACCAGTCTACAATCGATTAGGAATATTTTGTAAACAACAGAGCTGATCTGCTTGGAAAGGTAAAAGAATGCACATCAAATCCGATAACTTCATTGGATAGTTTCAGACACCAGAAAGAAAAGAACTGAAAATAGGTGTGAGGGACCTAATGGTTGACAACACAGAAAATAGAATCAACAAAACAAGTACAAACTCCAGCAGAAACAGTTCACATCCACTGCACTAATGCCCTCAGGAAAGGTATGAATCATATGTTCTTCCCCACTCCCAGCTATGGATAAATAGCAAAGTAGAGTGGACCCTTGAGTCTCAGTTGGCAACCAATGCAGGAGACGGGTAATGAAGACTCAATCCCAGAAAAGTCGTAATAGCTAATGGGCCTAACAAGCCAGAAGTGGATTATGATAAATTGCTAAAGTAAAAATTTAGGATATTAGAAATGGACAGACAAAATAATGTGACTGTCACCTCCACAACACCTTGAGAACAAGTGGAAGATTTTTAAAAAACGAAAACAGGATGAAACTTAGTAATCTCTTGCGAGACTATAAAACATTGTTTTTCTAGCCTCCCTTTTTGAATACCAAGATGACATCGTGCTATTTATTTAAACATTGAGATTAGTAAGTTTCTCACTAGGCCCCAGGAAGAAATTGTCAAGATTCTTCCCAGCCCCAGCCCCAGGAGTACATTGAAAGTGGCCGATTCAGGAACTGATTCAGGAACTATAGCTTTAGCAGACAAAGAAAAGGAAGAAATTAGAACAACATTACGAGAAAGACAGAGATATGCAAAAAGAATCTTTAAAGTGAGCTAGAAATGGAATAGCAAATTGTATGCAAGATGACATGAGACAAGATGAAAGTAAGAGAAGCTGAGCGGGGAGGGGGTCAACTGACACACAATAAACACCAAAAGCCCAGTCTAGTTTACATAATAGGTGGCCCTGGTAGACAGTGCAAGAGGAAAATATCTTGGCAATGATGCAAGGCTCTCTCTATTCATCACAGGCTGACATATAGGCGGTCATTTTGTACGGAAGGAGGCCATTCTGAACAGAGGTTACAAAAGCAAGAAACTGAAGATATATGGCTGAGTTAAAAATGTCAAAAAAAAACCCCCAAAAAATAGAAAAAAAAAGCAAGAAATTATAGACCAACATTTTTCCCCAAGGTAGGCAGGAAAGAAAAAAAAAAAAAAAAAAAAAAAATGAAAAAGTAACACACATACACACAATATATATATATATATATATATATATATATATAAAATAAAAGCTAAAACATGCTAGAATTTAATGATGGGTTGTGAAAATGGTATGTTGTTGTAGTCTATAATGAAAGTGTGAGGGAGGCAGTACAGCGTTGAAAAAGAAATAGGAAATAATATGGATGACAAAGATGACAGCGATGAAGATACAGAATAATAAGAAACTGCATTTATAGAGGGAAAGTTGAAAAAATGAAAAAGGGAAAGGAAAATAAAGAACTATGTAATTATGTTACTAGAAAAACAGCCAAACATTCCTGGGTGTGTTGATTTTTTTGTCCAAGTAAAAAATAAAAATAAAAAAAAAATAAAAACAATAATATTAGTATGATAAGACCTCAACCTATTGATAACATCAACATCAGAACTGAACTACCGTAGAATTTTGTTATGACACTTGCTAAATAGAAAATATTTCTAGAACCCTTCTAAGGTCTGCCTGCTTCCAAACACTTGAACTAATTTCTTTTCCTTTTTTTTTTCCTTCTGAGTCTTTCTACCACAAACAGATTCTATCTGGGTACACAATGATCTGCTTAGGCTGTTTTCTCTTTGTTCGGATTTGCTGGGTTTCCTGTTGCAAGACATGCTTCACTGATTTGTTATTTGCCTGGGAAGGCAAAGAAAGGAAATTATGCTGCAACATGAGATAAATGGAATGAGAAGCCATCAAAGTCGCTTTTTGATATACTAATTCCATTTCACACACGTAACAGAAGTCATCAATGAATTAAATTCTCCTCCACACAAATTGGATAAAAAACAAATTATTTTTTTTGATACGGAAAAAAAAAAGTTTTATTCATGAAAAATCAGAGATGCTTATATTTAATGGAATTGTTTTCCATAATACTAACAAAAGCATGATCATCAGTAGTAGTAGTAGTAGTAGTGATGTAAATGCTAATACAGTAGAGCCTTGATTTACCATCTTTCTGTTTGCTTTAGCGTGACACCAACCAACAAACCAACAAATGATAGAGGTGAACAAGCAAAAAAAGTGACAATAGCTTTTATATTATAATATGCATGAGAATCTGCCATGGTGTGATTGTTAGCATGTCAGCCTTGCAAACCATTCAAATCATTGTCTGTTTGCGAGTTTATTATTTATCAGATGGCCAATGAAAATGTCACTGTGCTTCATAAAATGAATTGCTTTGATAAGTTTGTATGTGTGTATATTATATATATCTGTGCTATACTTCTGCAGACCTGTCAAAAGTCCATTCATCCATTTAGTATTCTGGATCTGTGTCTAATAGAAGAGGCCAAGTAAACTTCCTGTTGGTTAGATAGAATACCATGTAAGTAAGCCATTAAGATGGTCCACCTTTGAACTACAGGAAAAGACAGCGGAAGTTCACGTTCTGATCAGCTTTACATTCTTTTTTCTACTCCTGAAACATCTTCTCTTTGTGAAGCCACTACGACTGATAACAATGAAATCAAACAGGCCAAGCAAACAATTACTGGAATAAAAAAGAAAAATCTTGCATTTAAAACCTGGTTACAGGTCCGAGTCTCACTTCAACTTATTTTCAATCCCCAAATAGGAATTAAAACATCACTGTCCAAAATGTCCATCCAACTTGTCTTGTCTCCAATTGAAATTAAAATCAGAGTGGATTTTCATACCGAACAGAAATAACCACGCAGAGAAAAAAAAAAAAAAAATTTCAATTTTCACCTTCAGAATTCTTCTGGGGAAATTTCATAGAATCACTTAGATATATATGTAAAAAACAATTAAAAACACACTCAACATTGTCAAGTTAAAGATTGCCTAGAGCAAAGTGGTAAAAATAGACATTAAAGATTATTTGTGATCTTCAAAAAAAATTTCTCCAATGGTTATGCAAACAGAGATATCTTTTGTCTGAATATCTATGATAGGAATTATCATTATATTACGTAATATTGGACTAGCAAATAGAAGCATTGTGCAAGCACATCTAGAATCTGCCAGGTGTTCAAGAGTTCAATCCCAAGGTTGCGTAGAGCAAAAAAAAAAAAAAAGTCATATACTCTGGTTCAGTGGAATACAAATGATCTTGCAGTGACAAATTCATTAGGAAGAATTTTACTAATATAGAATATCATCTAGCATAGGTACAGAATAAGAACAATCCATCCCCGTGGATTGAATAAAGGGTTTTGTTAGAAATAACCAAGAGGTTACCAACTATGGAAGGCACCTGAAGAAAGGCATTGGGAACAACCAAAGTGTGATTATAATAACCAAGAGGAGGACAGTATAGTCAGAGTAAATCACAGTATAATATAAACCAAGAATGCTAAAGAAGAAAAACAAAAAAAAAAAAAAAAACACTTGGCTGGAACAATATGGCTATGATGCAATCATTAACCAGCCAAAACAAAAAAAAAATCTATACTAATAATGAGAACAATGAAAATAAACCCAATTTATTTCAATCCTGCTTTGCAATATTTTCTGTTCAAAATAAAATTCAACAATATGAAACAGCTGTAATCATTTATAATATTTGTTTTTCTTGTTATTCAAATGGCTTTTCTCTGAATTCATTTTCTATACACAACCTATTGAACTGTTAATGATATAGATACTTCACACACAAGTGTTCAGATAACAAACCAGGCTATCCTTTGACAGGTTCTTAGAAATTGGTAGATGAAATAGATAAATATATTATTTATAAATCCCATCTGAAAGTGAAAATAAAATGTGAGATATATTTAAATAAATTAAAAGGTGAAATTGTTTGTGTGTTATTCTGAACTAAAGAGTCCCAGCTGCGAAATCATCCACCATTTTCAAATAAGTTTTATTTCCCAAGAAGATTATTAATCATTCTGAGCTTGAGAGGAACGATTCTACAGCTTTGATGGAAGATTAATATAATCTAAGAATAGGAGGTAGGGAACTATTCATAGCTAAATATTTAGTAAACTGGTCTTGTTGACCAGTCCATGATATTGTCAAAGGGAAGGACAAAGGATGCACATCTTGGAACCAGAGATATAATGGGAGTTGCCAGAATGAGGCTGAAGACTTGGTGCTACATTAGGGACTCCACCTCCTGGTTTAGAGTTCAGAGTTGTCCATTTCATAGACCAGTGTTATCACGAGGCTAAAAAGCTTAGTCTGCCCTGCTAGATCAGCCATAACTGAGATTGATTCATGCCCTTTCAATGTAGTGCATAGGTATGATAGTTTGTTCAGGTGAAACGTTCTTTATTTGAGATTTAAAAAAAGGCTACAAATCTGATAAAGTCAGGTAAAATATTTCCCCATGAGTTACTTGAGATCTCTCATGAGCCGATTAAAAACCTTATCTTTGAGAGTTGAAACATCTTTTCCAGCAATGTACAATAAGCTCCTGACAAATCCAATACTGATTTTCTTTCCATTTCAGTCAATTTTTTTTAGTTTTATACTAAAAGAAAAAATAAATAAATAAAATAATAATAATAATACTAATAAAGATAGAATAAAATAATAAAAAACCCAACAAAATCCATGAAGTCCAGAAGCCTGGGTGTCTTAATGGCAAACTCATGTTCAAAGTCAAGCAAATTAGTCACTGGTCTTGGCACCCCTAGAGAAGTAAATGGAAGAAAGAATTTGCAGACAATTCAACAGGCTTTTCCCATCACTGACATATGTAAAACCAAAACAATATTCACTTTGAGGACACTTTACCTCCACCCATAGCCTTCCTTTTTCAAGATTTGCCTAACAAGTTTAACATGGTTGTAATTAGAAAAGAAAGGCAGAGGTTACTAAAGGGTGTGTGCACAGTCATCTGTTCATCGTTTTAGTAAGAGTGAAAAAACTGTGGCACACTCCACTTAAAAATATTCCAATCTCAACACTGATCTAAACCAATTCAATATGACTATACTGTAATGACTAGTCCAAACAAATTCAAAATGCAAACACTTAACCCTTCAATCTATTGGGCCACCCATGGCCTACAAATATGATTTTGAGAATCTAGATTCGCATGATTCACTTGAAAAGAAAGTCTTCATAAGACAATTCAATCCTCAGCCAGGATACAAGCATTGGACAATTTCTTATGGGGCAACTGAAATAAAATTTATACTCTTGCGAATGAAGGAAATTTTTGGCCCTGATATTTCCTCGAGTACAGATCTCAAGCTAATAGGCTTATAAAATCAGTATACTCACTATGCATTTGTAGAAGTCTAAAGTTTCTCAAAGTGTTTGCGTGCGTGCGAGTGTATCATAGAAAAGAACGGAACAAAGCATCAAAGACCTTTACTTGATATAAATTGATAACGTAATTTTTTTTTTTTTTTTAAAACTTCTGTTCATACCAAGTCTGCACATTAATTAATCAGCTTTCTTTGAACGTATTTGAGTCAAAAGCATTTTTGCCATCTTTGGAAAAACCTAGCTTCTGACGGCATCCCAAGTGTTCTGGCATATTTGGCACTTGTCGGATTCTCAATGGCATTAGAAGCCTTTTTTGGTAGCTAACCACAATTGTACAGATGAATCTATTCAACCATTATCTGAAAGCTTATCCCAATGATTTAGTGATAGGTGGAAGATCCGGTAATTACAATATTTGACAGCATATACGACCTGCCTTTTTTTCCCTCTCCCCCCACATAGGCCAAAATTTAATGAGTTAAAAAACTGGTTGATAAACGAGACTAAATTGGAAAATCTTTTTCTCATGATACCCCCTGCTAAAATGGGGGGAGGGGGGCTTACATGCCACCAAATACAATAACTTATTCATCCCCATTTAATGCCCACTTCATCCTTCAATCCTTCTAAGGCATGCTTTTTCTAAAAGATCGGATAGTAACAAAGCAATGTTTGAATATACTGATAGATATGATTAAAGACTTTTTCAACTACTGAGGAGTAAAAAAAAAAAATATCAATTTTTTTCATTCTGGTGCATGTAAAAATAATGGAAATAGGTTTACAGGGACCAAAAATGCTTTTCCCAGGAGTTTTATATGAACGCATGAAATAATTTAAACCTAGAAAATCAACTTGTACCTTCATGGCAAAAAAAAAAAAAAAAAAAAAAAAAAAGAAGTTTCAATTTTTGAGAAATGGATTTATAGCAATCAATACTGTTGATAAAACTTAGCAAAATAATTTTTAATACACTTCACATCTCGAAAAATGCTTCAAGAAACTTTTGACAGTTTCAATGGTATTTCCGAGTTCATTCAAAACTAATATGAAAATCTTTTTTTTTTATTTACATAAGTAAATAAAGGAAAATCTACTCAGGAAATCTTACAGCTGTCACTTGTAAATCAAAAACAAAAATATCACTTTGACACAAGTTTATCATGTGGCTACAAAATTGACAACATAAAAAGGTGAAATAAAAAAGAAACTATAGTACAAAAAAACTAACAAACAGTCAAGTTGCATTGTGTCTATAAGCACATTACTGCATGAAAGTAATGCATGCAATGGTATTTGTCACTACTCTACTCAAAGCACTGATGAAGAAGAGAATGGGGAAAGAGTTTGCGGTGAAAAACCAACCTGGCTTATTGCAACAAAGCAGACTTCCGTAGCAAAAAGACTTAGCTCAGAAGATACACAGTACATATTCTTTTCTCTTACTATCTGCTCAACAAGCCCGATATTTATTTTTCCATGACTGTGTTCTCGGAGACTATGGAGAGAAGACATAAAGAGAGAAATCGAGTTGTTCCCAATAGCAGTAATAAGAATAATATATAAGCTAGAAGAGGTAAGGTACAGGAGGATAGCAAATGTAGACTGTGGAGAGAAAGATGAGACGATCAACCTCATAGTGAGTGAATGCAGCAAATCAACCCAGAAGGAATACAAGAGCAGACATGACTGGGTGTGGAGGATGATCTATTGGGAACTGTGCAAGCAAATGCATTTAGACCATACAGATCAACAATGAATGCATATAACAGAATCTGTCCTACAGAATGAAATGCATGAAATTCTCAGGGATTTCAAACAAATCATCAAATCCAGTAAGGAAACCTGATGAAGTTGTTACAAACAAGAAGAAACGAATGTCAGATAGAAGATTTAGTCGTTCCAGATGAATAGAAAAGGTTAGAAACATTTTGACTTTGCCCAAGAACTAAAGAAAAAAACAAAACAGAAGACAGTAGTACCAATTGTGGGCAGAGCTAAGGGAACAGTTTAGAAGAGCCTGGCAAAATGGCTGGAAAATCTGGAAATCCAAAGAAGAATCTAGACCATCCAGATGACAGCACTACTGAAATAGGCACGAATACTGAGGAGATCTACTGTCACCTTATCTCCAGCAAAAACTACCAGTCACCACTCAACTTGAGAAGTCTGGTATTTATTTTTCAATGATATCACTAAGTGATAAGATTTATATAAAAGCTAGAATAGGTAAGACACAGGAGAATAGCAAATGTAGACAGTGGAAAGAAAAATGATATGAACAACCTCATCACAATCATGGAAAAAATACTAGGCTTCTCAAGTCACCATTGCCAAAAGATATTGTATCCTCTGTCTAATAAAATCTGGTCTTTGTGTCACTGGTATATGAAGTTGAGATGTATAAGTTATTGTGTTGTCACTGCCTGAGACACTGTTCTACCTGACAACAAAAGAGGACACTAATAAGAAACCTTCGATAAGAAAGGTTTCCAAATAAATATTTGCATCTAATTTATGAATACAATCCAATTTTACCTCATCTGTATAGTTGAATTTTTTAGTTTACTTTTCTTTTTTCCCTCCTGTCGATCATTCCTCTCATCTTTTTTACGATTTGTTTTGATATTGATGGATACTGGTCAGAAAATTTCTTCCCACACTTCAGATATGTCACCATATTTCATTCCATATTCTAATCAACTGGGAACAAATGTTCGTTCTTTGTCGAAAATGACACAGAACACAAGTACCCTTTACACGTAAATACCAGGTCTGTCTGGATGAAAAGCAGTTGTAAGGCTTTGATGCAACTTGGCAATCAATCAAAAGGAACTATACAGTCTATGTGCAAATAGACACTCTCCTTTGGGGTTATTCAGCCAAGTCTCACACAATGCCCATTTATGTCCTGGGCAAGGTTTCTTTGCAAGATATCTCATCACCTAAGTCTGCATTTTCAGGCTCTTCTCAAAACTACCTTTGAAAGAACCAAAATCCTAGACAAGATTAAGGAGAATGTGATGCGGCAGTTAATGGCAATCTCAAAAGAGAACTTGGTAGTCACCATGAAAAGAAGAAGGAATGCTGTGTGAGGTCCCAAGTAAGTACTTTTAGGGGTACCAAAGCAGTATTGCTCTAGATGGGGTATTTCTTAGGTAATATCGAATGGTTAGGTTCTTTCCAGACAATCCTTGCATATAACGATGCAATAAAAAAAATCATAACAGAGCTCAACTCTGCAAGATTAAACAGTATTGTCACCTTCTTTTGTTAACGATCCCCGCTTTTCTTGTAGCATCTAAATGTCATGAGCATCCTCTATCAAATTCTTTTGAACTTCCTTTAGCCATGAAATGATCAACCAGTCAATATCCAATCGAGGTTTAACAGTCAATGAGAAAAATCGTTTCTTCACATGATCTTTATCTATGTTAATTTCCCTACTTCATATTCAAATCTTATCCGAAGGCTTTGGCTGGTCATGATCCTCACTAACACACTACTTTTTTTTAGAAATCCTGATCTTGTCACGGGGTCAACAGCAACACCCACTCGAAAATGTGTACAGACACATACATGCAAATACTTACATACCGATATTGGCTCAGATATAAACCTCATGTATAAATTCATGCTCATTCGGCACTTATTTATGCATCAGTTGTTTCAACCCAACACTTTAAGCCACTGTCATATTGATAATATAAAGACTGTCTGACAATTGATGCCCCACCAGAATGGAGAAATGACAATGTTTTATTTGGTATTAAGTGGATTTATGACCTTCCATATTTCTCAGCAGAATAGAAAAGACATAATGAAGGGTATTTGATCAGATACCCATCGAGAATGACACCATTATTTATGTATGGATCAGCACTTCTGCCAAGAATCACAGTATCTGTGAACTTTGCCAAGGAACGAAGTGTTGCTACCCGGTTCTTCTGGGATCACAATGTGATATCTTTGCACTCATTGCGAAGTATTGCGACACGCAGGAAAATTCTATTTTTAATTGTTTCGGGCACTGATTCACATCGTGTACATTTCTGGGCGAGATCTGATGTCAGAACATACACAAAAATATATAAAATGGTGTACTGATGGAGACCAACAACAAATTTGTTTCACCATTCTATGGGAACATTTTAATCAAATTACTTTTAATTAATTACTTGAATTAATTAATTCAATTACTTCGAATCTAAATCATTTCATTACCTAAATTTAGAACTTAGTAATTAAATTCAAAATTAGAATATTACACCAAGAATAATAGATAAAAAAATAAACAGAATAGAAAAAGTATATGGTTAAATTGGTTTAATCTAAATGTAAAAACTAATATTGGTAAAATGTATCTAAAGCTAATAAACAAATGCTTCCCCAAAGACAATATTTTACATATAATCTTTAAAAAAAATCCTCTTGAAGTTAGCTTCTTATGCACAAACATAGCCAAAATGAAAAAACATAACAGAATAATCATGAATAAGCTAAGCATAAATAACAATGCAATAAAATCCAACAGTAGGAACTAACAAATGCCCCTCTAAAAAAAAAAAAAAACACCACCTATGTAATTTATAAAGCCTATGTAAATCACACTGAAAAACCAAATGATAGAAAGAATTATACACAGGATCTTCAAGTGAAAAATCATTAGTCATGTTCCTATCGAAATATTATAACAATAATTATACAAATGAAACAACTAAAAAAATAACTAAAATTGAAATATTCTACACACACACACACACACACACATATATATATATATATATATATATATTTGAATTCAAATATAGAGGGTGATATACTTGGGAATATATTTTTGAAATTGAATTTAATAATACATAGGTGACAATAATTAAGATTAACAATGCTAAAAAATCATTAACTTTCATTTTAAAAGGGTATGAAAAAACAATGAGTTATTTAATCAAAACATTCTCCTCTGAAGATCTCTGAATTGTGTAACAGATTTGATGAGTCCATCAGAACCCAATTTTATACCAGCTCTGTTTTTTTAAAGACATTGGGCATTTTATTAATAAGTAAAACATTTTACTTGAGATACATTATATATATATATATATATATATATATGTTGGTCTAGAAGGACTTACAGCTTTAAACACTAAACATCAAAAAACTTCAGTCACTCATTTCCCCAATGCCTGTCAATGCAATTTATGTAATTGTCTCCAGTGTATTTTTTTGTTTTTCGTATGCTTTGTTATCATGGTGTGTGTGTGTATATATATATATATATATATATATATATATATATATATATATATATATATATATATATATATATATATATATCACCCCATACACATGGATACAAATTGAAGTTTTTTACAAAAATCATCTGGAAAAGCAAGATGACATCTGTGTTGTGAAAAGCAACTAAAGCTTAAAATTTCATCCATTTGTAGAAAATGTTTGGATGACAATCTCAAGGAACTGCAACAAAATATCTAGTATTAGCCTCTAAAATGTGAGAATCTCTTTTCTAAGCACAAATTGAGCAAGCTCTGTTCGAATGAATATTTAGGACACCACAATGAGGTGCAACGTCCATATTAAAAAAATGGAGAGAGGGATAATAATGATAATCACACTATTAACCAGAAATCCTGTCCCATTGCCACTCATCCAATCTTTTTTCAGATAACTTACTCTGGCAATATGATTGCTCTATTCATTGTTGGTCATGACTAACTTCTCATTATCTCTGACTTTGGGGGGGGGGTATTGAAAATGAAACATTTGGATAAGATAGTAAATCTGTGATAAGTAAAGGGAAAGAAAGAGAAAACTGTTGTATCTCACCACTGGAATGAATTAATGAAGAATACTGCTTACCTACAAAAGATAAAAACAAATCCCATTTTAGACAATTTTTAAAACAAAAATGAATATCAAGAAAATGGTTCATAAAACAATAGAATTTCTCTCCTTGATCTATACATGAACAGAGCAACATTAAAAGCATTCTTTACAATGGATAAGCTACAGAGGCAGACACTTATTGCAATCATTTTGGGACACGGTCAGGTCTTTGGGACAAGAATACCAATAACCAGGTGATATCAAAATTGAAACAATTTACAGTGTTATAAAATTTCCATCCATTATTTCAAATTCACTATGCAACGTGCACATGAAAGAATTATGCCGGGCCTCACATGGAGAGACTACAAAACAGCACAGTACATCCGAGAAAAGACAAGAGTCAGGGACGTCATAGAATCCATTAAAAATCTCAAATGGCAGTGGGCTGGCCATGTTGCAAGAATGGCGGACATCACAACTCACGACACGGATCCCCCGAGACCGGCAGAATATTACATGGAGAGACGAGCTAGGCAAGTTCAGAAAGTACTGGCTCCGCAATGCCCATGATAGAGAAGTGTGGCGAATCCTGGGGAAGGTCTATATCCAACGACGGACGTTGAAAGACTGATGATGATGAAATAGAGTACCTGGGACCAACTGATTTTGATGATAACAATTGTTTCATAACTTTATCTATGATTATAATTAACAGCTCTCTCTGTGCATTGGTTAATAACTAATAAAGGTGAACAAGACTGATCTTAACTTTCATTAAAATCTACAATGTCTTAGACCATGGAATAGAATGGTTTTCTTGCTCTCTCATCAAGAGCCTTTGCAAATTCTGGTATGAGGCCCAACTAAAAACTCTATATTAGAATAGTCATATCATTCCTGTTAGACACTTATGTAAGAAAATTGATTATCCCATATGAACTGATTTGTGCAATATCAAAGCACTGCTTGTAGACATTATGCAGACATATTTTTGAAAGAAAACTTAATTTCTGCAGACTTCCAAAAAATAGGGCTAGATTATAGGTTCATAAGTGAGTATGTTTCTTCTCGAAGGGGTACTGTTACTTGCCCCATGCCTGAGATGGGCTGTCTTACAAGGTTAAAGGGCTTCAACTGCCCTACTATTAACCAATAACTAAGGGTAGAAGTGGATTTATACCTTTTCCATGAGCATTAGTGTAAAGTTAACATCAGCAGCCTTGGCTGGAACTCGAACTCAAACTCGGTTCTCCGATTTCATTTTCCGTGCAACTCTACATCATCCTCAAGAAAGTCAGTCCAAATAATTGATCGATCTTTTCACAGTCAAGGTTTTACATAGTTGCAAAATTCCAAGACAATTTGATATTGAAGTATTTTTGGTTTTTCCATTCTCTCCATTGTTCTAGCTTTGTATCTTGGATGTAACTATTTCAGCATGAAGAATTATTGTCATCAAATTTGAATTTTCAGCACAAGGATGCTAAAAATACTAGTATGCTAATTTATAAATAAAGTGTAAATAAAATATATTGTTAAATTGAGCTATTGGTTTTTATACATTACAAAAAGTATGGAAATACTTAAACTTGAATTATAATGTTTTCACTTGTTATTTGTCTTTTTTTTCCACAAATTCTATTTCATTTATTGAAAAGGAAGTAATTTATAACTCTCTTTGACTTACAACAATAAAAGTCATTTATTATTCTCGTCTTATTTTGATGCAGACAAATGCATTCCAACCTAAATTTGAATTTATTTTTTCCAGTATTTGCAATTACTGTCCGAATACAAATGACATGATTCATTTCCTTGAAACATTATATCATCATACAACTGCAGGGGTCAGAGATTATTGAAGAGGTGTAACTCACGGAATCTTGAAAACAGGAAATGCCTAGGTGAGATGGGTTTTAGAATGCACTAAAATAGCAAATGCTTAAAACTCTTGATACAGAAGTATACATAGCTCAGTGGTTAACACACAAAACTAAAAGAGACCAGGTTAGTGAAGCTCATCTCCAACCCTGCTCCAAGAGAATTAAAACTAATGCCGGACTGATAGAGTTCCATTCTGGGTACAAGTTAAGTACTGTGATCCCTAAGAAGAAGTGTGGTCCCTCCTACTCATTTTCAAATCCTATACTTCAATGACCGGTCCTAAATTACAGGTAGTAATTGTTGATTCATTTTATACAATTCAATGTGTAGCATATCATTGAGAAATTGCAACAATATATGGTCAAGACATTAGAAACATTTCTGTCGTACTCAGTCAGGAGATTGGGGACCACAGTCATTGAAGTACGAGATGCAAAAATAAAGCAATTCAACTAGCTCTGTAGGAAAAACTGCACTTCTTTCAAGAGAGCACACTTTACAACTAGCACCACATTCTATACTTGTAAAATCAAAAATGGCATACCGTGGTCTAATAGTACACATGTAAAAGTAACACGTTTCAGAACCTTATGACGAAGCAAAATGACAATAAATTTCCATTTGGAAGTAATACCTAACAGAAACAGGAAAGAATAATAAAAATGATGGGAGAGTTTGATGTGAAGGCAGTTCCTAGTACCATCAGTCATGTACAGTGTGAAGAGAAAATATGTGATAGTTTTCAAGAATTTATGGACTTTATGCAATAATCTAATAATAGCTGAAAGCTAGAGCTGTGCCCATCTTCTCTTGGGACAATGAACAGACAGACATGTGGTTTATGATTAGTTGTATTAGTTTGGTGTCTCCTTGACAAATTGGAAGAGAATGTTGCTGAGAGTGGAACATGTAAAAATAGTTACTTGAAGCAGTTGAAAAATAACAGAGGAGAGGAACAATGGAAATAGAAAAGATTTATGGAAGTCACTGGTTGTAAAGAGAAGAAAAATGTCTACTGCTGTAAGGTGTTAAATGGAAGCTACAAGGACTTGTGACCAAACAATGCAAGGAAGATGGCTATGTAAAATGCTATTTGAAGCTATCATATACAGGATGGATTGCTTCCAAAGAATTTTGTGAAACAAACAATAAGCAAACATACAAGCAAATAGGAAGGAGCCGAGTAATAAAAATAGAGGGAGAGAGAGGGGGAGTGATTACGCGGGCAGAAAGAGAGGGGGGGTGATTACGCGGGCAGAGAGAGAGGGGGGGTGATTACGCGGGCAGAGAGAGAGGGGGGTGATTACGCGGGCAGAGAGAGAGGGGGGTGATTACGCGGGCAGAGAGAGAGGGGGGGTGATTACGCGGGCAGAGAGAGAGGGGGGGTGATTACGCGGGCAGAGAGAGAGGGGGGGTGATTACGCGGGCAGAGAGAGAGGGGGGTGATTACGCGGGCAGAGAGAGAGAGGGTGGGGGTGATTAGGCGGACAGAGAGAGAGGGGGGGTGATTACGCGGACAGAGAGAGAGGGGGGGTGATTACGCGGGCAGAGAGAGAGAGAGAGACAGTGAGAGCGGGAATGGATAAACAGGTGGACACAGGGAGAGCGGGAACGGATAAACAGGTGGACACAGGGAGAGCGGGAACGGATAAACAGGTGGACACAGGGAGAGCGGGAACGGATAAACAGGTGGACACAGGGAGAGCGGGAACGGATAAACAGGTGGACACAGGGAGAGCGGGAACGGATAAACAGGTGGACACAGGGAGAGCGGGAACGGATAAACAGGTGGACACAGGGAGAGCGGGAACGGATAAACAGGTGGACACAGGGAGAGCGGGAACGGATAAACAGGTGGACACAGGGAGAGCGGGAACGGATAAACAGGTGGACACAGGGAGAGCGGGAACGGATAAACAGGTGGACACAGGGAGAGCGGGAACGGATAAACAGGTGGACACAGGGAGAGCGGGAACGGATAAACAGGTGGACACAGGGAGAGCGGGAACGGATAAACAGGTGGACACAGGGAGAGCGGGAACGGATAAACAGGTGGACACAGGGAGAGCGGGAACGGATAAACAGGTGGACACAGGGAGAGCGGGAACGGATAAACAGGTGGACACAGGGAGAGCGGGAACGGATAAACAGGTGGACACAGGGAGAGCGGGAACGGATAAACAGGTGGACACAGGGAGAGCGGGAACGGATAAACAGGTGGACACAGGGAGAGCGGGAACGGATAAACAGGTGGACACAGGGAGAGCGGGAACGGATAAACAGGTGGACACAGGGAGAGCGGGAACGGATAAACAGGTGGACACAGGGAGAGCGGGAACGGATAAACAGGTGGACACAGGGAGAGCGGGAACGGATAAACAGGTGGACACAGGGAGAGCGGGAACGGATAAACAGGTGGACACAGGGAGAGCGGGAACGGATAAATAGGTGGACACAGGGAGAGCGGGAACGGATAAACAGGTGGACACAGGAAGAGCGGGAACGGATAAACAGGTGGACACAGGGAGAGCGGGAACGGATAAACAGGTGGACACAGGGAGAGCGGGAACGGATAAACAGGTGGACACAGGGAGAGCGGGAACGGATAAACAGGTGGACACAGAGAGAGGGGGAATGGATAAACAGTTAGACACGGATAGAGAGACAGACAGACAGACAGAAGTATCTATGGACAAGTAGATACTCAGAGGGAAGATGTTAGATATTTATTGAGTGAAGCACAAAGACTGGAATAAGCAATAGACACCAGAGAAATAGAAGCAGTCAGATAGGCTGACAATTTTTCAGATCATCCAACTCCTCCTACACACACAGAGAAATCACAGAAACCTTAACCAATCAACATATACAAAACTCATCAATCAATGAGCAGAATCTGAGAACATTGTAATATTTCAACATGACTATGAGAAAAAATACACATACTGAGATGAGATCTGTTCAACAGTGGGTTCCATACAATTATTGAACATCACTCGTGATTATCATTTTCCTTTTCTCATCACTTGTTCAGGGCCAAAAAGTGTTCCCCCAAACCAACAACATTTCTATTATGACTGTCAAAGTCAGCTGTCATTAAGGTGCTACTTATGAATATTTTATTCAATAAACAGGAATCAACATTTCATCACTTGCGAAGATAAGAAGAGACAAAGGCGGCAAAGTATACAAGTTAAAATGGTGAAATATTACTGGATGACAATTCGAGATTGATAATTGAGGAAGCCTCTGATTGAAATGAGAGGAATGTGACCTGGGACTCTGAGTAACACTGATTGGAACCAAAATAGCATTAATCTTAACAACGAATCAATTCAGCTTTAATTAATTAATACCTTCAATTTTTGACAGATCAGATGTCAAAGATATCAAAAGAAAAAAAAAACAAAAAAAAAACTAAAGATTAACCACTTTCAGAATTTAGCTCTTAAGATGATGTTAATAAACATTGGAGTAGTAAATTCCAACACTTGGAATGTTTGAAAAATGAAAAAACATTTTAATCTATCTGTAAAAGAAAGGCTACTGTATTTGACGGCATATCAGGCCCAAATATCTCTGAACGTAAATGCAACCCTTTATGTTCAGTCCCACATTAGCCAGAACTCGAGTTACCAAAAAAACTGAAAGATGAATTTTAAAAAAACTCAGGGAAATGCACTTTTTTCTTGATATTCCCAGTTGTAATAATGGAGGTCTTCCATGGCATCAAATACGGTAACTCTTTGCAAAGAAAATGGAAAGACTAAATTAAAGATGACAAGACCTAATGAATGATAAGATAAAAGACACATTTGCAATGACAGCCAAGTTACAAGTGATAAAAAAATAGCCGTTCTTCATAATAGCAGAACCCCATGGTCTCAATGCACCCTTCGCCTTGCAAATTAATTCGCTAGCAACTCCAATCTCTTTCTTATCCATTAACCTCTTTTCTTTCACTGGCATTTACCCAATTTTCTCCAGCAGTGCTTTAATTCTGCCATTCAAACTGAATATTAATTAAATTGTCAGGTTTCAATCTGTGGAGCCTTTATCTTCAACAGAACAAAACTTCAAAGCAGAGAAAAATGAAAATTCGAGCTGAATTCAGTGCTCGGTGGTAAAAGTCAAAACAAAAAGCAATTTCAGATGAAGTTGAAATCAATGGAAATGTACAAATAAAGACTTCAGCTTCAAAATGAAAGAAAAAACCAAAAAACATTTTGGTATCAAGTATCAACTTACAGCATTAATACACATTCATCAAAAAACATTCGAAATCTTGCTAGACC
Source organism: Thysanoteuthis rhombus (assembly GCA_963457665.1). Taxonomy (NCBI): domain Eukaryota; kingdom Metazoa; phylum Mollusca; class Cephalopoda; order Oegopsida; family Thysanoteuthidae; genus Thysanoteuthis; species Thysanoteuthis major. The sequence continues at coordinate 4,773,621 of OY735210.1, read as the reverse complement.
ATTTTTTAAAAAAATTCTTTGTCAAAGATGATTTTTATTAAGTAAGGTATATTCAAGATTTTCAGAATGGGAAACATTGAGTTCAAGTATAGAACAGGACAAATTTTATTACTGATTAATTTGAAGGACGAGCGTATGATCTTTCCCTGATTTCAAACATCTAAATACCATTTTGATACGAGTGATTGAAGCATAACCCAAACAGAAAAACAATATTCATTTAGTTCAACATAATGCCACAACATTCACATTTCAAGATATTGTACATAATTAGGGAAGGACTTTATGCCGGTCCTGTACATTTTTCTTTTCTGGAAAGATTTGATGCAGTTCACAGCCCAGACTGTATCAGATGATTCTAGTTTTCCAAGTATCAAAGGTTGGCTGGATCAATTTTTTCAAAATTAACCAAGCCAAACCAATTCATTCAAATCGCTGATCTGATATTTTATAATTACGTGATTATTCTCAGAACCTTCTACAAACTCATTTTTTATAGTACTCATTTTTTTCATGATACAAATGCATACGTGTCTGTAGAGTTAGCTACTTTTAAACATTCATCTAATTAAACTGGCAGTATATTGTGACCATAAGTTTTCTTACTTGAATGAAAGCTCAATCAGCATAAGAAAACTAATCCTACTGTCTCTAAGAGTATTTTCAAGTTCTTCATTGCCTTAAATGACAGAAATACATTTTAGCATGCATATCTCTGAGTTCACATGATTCTTTTGTGGTACAAACAAAGCTTTATATCAAGAGTGATTGCAAATAAGACCATTCTTATTTCAAAAGGGAATATAAACCTTTAAGCACCAAGTTTTTGAGGACACTTATGTACATTTTACTGTGCGTTTTTGAAACACTATAAACACGATGGATCATGATCCAACAGTTATATACAAATAAATTTGGACTATAGAACTATCTCACCATTTTACAACCCCCACCCCCCAAAAAACTCATTTTTTACCAGAAAATTATGGCAAAAATCTGAATGGAATGACCAGAATGTTTTACTTCAGATCTATGCCAAAATTTCCAAGTTCCTCATTACCTGAAATGGCTGAGAAAAACTTTTCAGTTTATTAATGCCCCTGTGAGTCCACTTGATTTTCTGTGGCACAGGCAATGCTTTTTACTAAAGAGTTAGTTTCATTCGGAGCAAGGCTGTGCTTGTGTTACCTCCTGCATACTGAGTGGTTAGATGGTTTTTAAACATGCATCGTTTTTGATGTAGAAAGAGAACTGACTAAATCATGAAGATAGATGACCGCACCGTAAGTGGTATCCCTGGATTGGTAGGGTTGAGTGGGGGAGAATTGATTTGATGTAGACACAATTGATTATGTTGTCTGTAAATCAGCTTACAATGTTGCCATGTCCCCAGAGGGTATGAAGACAGAACAACATCCCAAGATAAGTTACTGATTGTAATCACACACCATCCAATAATTGGCCACAAGCATTTTCCTCAAGACCAACACTCCTCCACACCCCATACATATAAACACTAAGACCGAAACAAGACTTCACCGAAAGGGAAAAAAAAAAACAGTTCACCTACAGCAAAAAGCTATGTATCTTGATATATGGTGGTAGGTATTGAATGTAAGTAGATTTGCAGACAAGGCAAGACACAAAGATACAAATAGAAATCCCCAATTAATTTTAATGTTCTCTCTCGGTTTATAACATGAAAATGTAAAAGATTCTTTTAAGAGGGACATTTGAGGTTTTAAACCACCTCTTTAATATATATATATATATATATATATATATATATATATATATATATATACACACATGGTAGGTAGAGACATTGGTATGTACTCTCAATTTGCCATACCAATTATAAAAGGGAAACCCAGAGATTCTCAAAACACGTAAATTTGATCAGATTTGATAAGTATATTTATGAAGGTACTTCCAATGATCTGCAAACATGTTTGCTCAATATGAGGTATCTCAATTGAATTCTAAAACCTTTCTAACCATTATTTTATTTTTTTTTTATACTTTAAAAGAATCCTACGATCAAATATCTTCAACTTCTTGAACAAATGATGAATCAAAAGACTTCATGAACCTATTTCTAGGAATCCAGCAACAAACCTTACGTAGCAGTTCACTGGTGTAACCACCAAACTATAACTGGCTGAGCAGAGATAATCTGGAGATTAAAAGCCAATTAGTCATTGCAGAAAAGCTCTAATAGAAGAGATCAAGAGGCTGACAATAATCCTTATGTCTTGTCCTATGTAAATTATACAAAGTCTTCAGGCAGACAGATTAGGCTTATATAAAATGGTCAAATGACAGACTGGTGAGTTGGCTCAAGGCTAAGTCAAGCTCTCAAATTGACCAACTATTCTGGTCATGTTTAGAACATCGTGATTTAAAAGTCATAATATCTAAATTATGATTATTTATTCAAGACTGTTCCAATCTGATCTTAATAAAACAGGGTTACAAGATTGTTTATTCCTACATACACCTCAAGTAGCATAGCAAAAAGGTATCTTATGAGGTGGAGTCACTAGCCCCATGCCCAACCCTCCTCCTTTACCTGGACTTGGGACTGGCAAGCAGTTTGAATCTTGAGTTGTCCATCCCCTAGACTGGATACAACCAAGTCTGAAGAGCCAAGTCTACTCTGAGAGGAGGAAGAGATGAATACATCCTACTGTGCAAACTTGGTCAACTGATTGGATCTCCTATGCTGCTCGTCTTCAGGTGACCTGCACCTCAGCATACCAAGTCAAGGGGCCTCAATTTGAATCACACCCACAAACTTGGTAAATGTTTTAGATTAGAAATAAAAAGGCCAAAGGACTGATTAACATTGAAAAGGGAAAAATACTTTATATAAACTAAAGAACACAGATTTTCTTGTGTCTTCGTGAATGATGACATTTCAAGACATTTCAGCTTCTTTTAACCTTTAGCACTCAGTAAATGACTTCATTTGCCGAGCAAAGATTATGTCCTACCATGGCAGGTGCCTCAGATTGCCAAAGAACTGTTTGTTTGAATTTCAATGTTGTGTGAAGTCAATTTCATTCATACACTGACAGACAGTAACTTTGGAAACCTGTAACTTGTGTAAGAACACACAATCTTGGTACCTTTGAAAAAGAGTGCTATGGAAAAAACAACAGCTAAAGCTATAATTCAAAGTAGTTTAGACACAGAAAAAGTACCTTCAGATGATGACAGAGGGAAAGAAATAGTACGCAAATGACAAATTTCATCAATAAAAAGTAGGGGAAAGAGTAATATGCTCAACAAATAGGTTTTTCAATAGGAAGAATGGAACCCCACCAAAAATATGGGAAAAGCCAAATAAAAATATTGATATGTTGGTCAAATAATATTTTTCCAAGACTGATTTTTTTTTACTTTTCTTACAATATTAATAATATAGAACAATTCCATAAGGGGCGGGCAGAAAGAAATATGGAGAAAAAGGCTAACCTTTAGTGACCTCTCAAGATTCTGCAGACAAGGTAGAAAGATATAGTAAAATTCAATTGATGATTATAAATAAAATCTATATTTTCCATACGAAATAATAATTTTGAGGAAATAAAAAATTGCTTTGTTCGAAGGGAAATTCTACAAATTGTCTATTCAGTTTTTCCTTTTGTCTGTTGCAGAGAGCAAATGTTGATTGTGTTCGTAATAATTCTTATAATAACCGGAAATTTGAAAAACAAAGACAACATGGGGGGAAAATGGCAACAAAAATTTCCAAGTAATATAATCAAATTGGTAATTGACCAAGGAACTTGATTTCATTGGTTCACATTAAACTTTTGACTTCCAATATTTTGCAAAGAAAAGAAAATAATCAATAATGGTCATTACAGAGAGAGACACAGACATAAACATGCAAAGAGAGGGTAGGAGAGAGAGGACCAGGACACAAATGGGGTTGGGGAAATGAACTGGACACAGAACGGAAGAGAGAAAAACCCAGGAGAGAGAGAGAGAAGGAAATGGTTACAGAGAGAGACCTTGAGAGAGAAGGGAAGACCAAAACATCGCAGAAAACAAGAAAGAACATAGTGTTAGCTGAGAAAGACGAAAAGGAAAGAGAAGGGGATCACAAGGCTGTTTGTCAATAAAGAAAAACACTCATTCCCTAGAGGCATGTTTTTCAAGCGAATAAATAAAAGTACTTTGATATGGAATCCATAAATAATTCAGAAGAAAACAATTAAGATTTTTCACAAAGGTAAACAAACCAATCTTACATTGCTTCACAACTATGAAGTCATCAACAGATCAGCACTTTACATAGAAAAGGCATTTTCATTCCATTTTTATTTTGAAAAATATACTTTGAAAAATCATTGAAAGAATCAGAGGGAAAAAACAGCTCAAGAATTTCATTGTATAGAAATGATATAATTAATACTATTCACTCATACTCAGAAATACAGTCTTTTTCCATTTCATGTATAAGTTTATTGTTGAAAGATAATGAGGATCAAAGAAATAAATGAGATTATCAACCCTTTCAAGTTTGAGGCTGAATTAAATGTTAGGGTATTCAAGTGTAAACAGTTTTGTGTTTATAAGGTTTGGAAGTGAGATGATAGAGAAAAATGTAATATGAGGGGGAGAGGGAGGGGAGAAGAAGAGGGGGAGTGAGGAGAGAGGGAGAGAGAGAGAAGAGGGAGAGAGGCAGAGAGGAGAGGGAGAGAGGGAGAGAGGGAGAGAGGGAGAAGAGGGAGAGGGAGAGAGGGAGAAGAGGGAGAGGGAGAGAGGGAGAAGAGGGAGAGGGAGAGAGGAGAGGGAGAGAGGGAGAAGAGGGAGAGGGAGAGAGGGGGAGAGGGAGAGGGAGAGAGGGAGAGGTAGAGAGAGAGGGAGAGAGAAGAGGGAGAGAGGCAGAGAGAAGGGAGAGGGAGAAGAGGGAGGGAGAAGAGGGAGGGAGAAGAGGGAGGGAGAAGAGGGAGGGAGAAGAGGGAGGGAGAAGAGGGAGGGAGAAGAGGGAGGGAGAAGAGGGAGGGAGAAGAGGGAGGGAGAAGAGGGAGGGAGAAGAGGGAGGGAGAAGAGGGAGGGAGAAGAGGGATGGAGAAGAGGGATGGAGAAGAGGGATGGAGGAGAGGGATAAGAGGGAGGGAGAGGGAAGAGGGAGGGAGAGGGAAGAGGGAGGGAGAGGGAAGAGGGAGGGAGGGATAAGAGGGAGGAGAGGGAAGAGGGAGGAGAGGGAAGAGGGAGGAGAGGGAAGAGGGAGGAGAGGGAAGAGGGAGGGGAGGGAGGGAGACCAAGGGTGAAAAGGGAAGGAGACCAGAGATAAAAAGGAGGGAAAATTTTTCAAAAGGACAAAATGAAAAATAAACAAAAAGGTGAGACTAGAATTGAGCGGAAAGAGAGTTTGTGAGTTAAATTGAAACAATACAAGGTGTGCAACAAGCTGACAGTGCATCAGGTATATTCTGTGCACTGAAAACCATTTTGTTGGGTGGGGAAGGGCTATTGGTATGGCTCGGAAAGATCAGAAGAATGCAGGAGTGGAGAGGAAAACTGGACAAATGGCTGAGGGAAGGAAGTCCACCTGGTAGATGATGTAACAGCCATTACAGCAAATCTAATGTAAAGCCAGGTGAATGCAACTAGTCACTAGGTAGAAAAAGAAGGTGGCAGGTAAAGAGGAATACGGGAAGCTTCACACTCAAAATTGGTTTCTTTGCGTACTCAAAATTCAATCTTGGTGGCAGCTTTTGACCCTAGAGTAATCTACCTGGTCTAAGTTACCAATATTTGGGTGCTCAATGGATAGATATACTCTTTAGAGTCAGACAAACTCAGTGGGAAAGTAAGATGAGAAGCATATCGCTTGACTATAAAGGCTGAAGGTTAATGGTAGCAGTAATAGTGACAGAGATGCCAATACTCTACATTATGTTCCGAGCCAACACTTCATATACACATACACTTCCACCGGCTAGACAGTTTCTATCATGCCATTTTTGTCGCACCAGCTCCTAACACGGCAACTTCTGAATCAGCAACTGTCAACATGGGTTTCTTAAGTTTTCATGTTGGTGTGGCTGGCTATGTATATACATATTACAAGTACAGGACTGATGATTTGAACCTTTGCACCATCTCCAGAAAAAAACTTCTTTTTTTTTTATTCAACTATGGGGTTTCAATAGGAGTCGGCAATTTAACTTGGAAGCTGAATTGATCCTCTAATTTGTCTCTTGCAGCATTCGCACGTCTTTCTTTCAAAATTCAAAGAGCAAGGTATCAGTCTCAAGGAAGGTGATAAAAACCTAACTATATCAAAACAGACTAAGCCTCAATATTATTGACAAGTCCAGTACCAGTCAAAATTGACGAGATTACATGATGATCTGAAGTTCTGCCTCAGATAAAAGTATCTATGTACTCTGCCTAGTATCTAAATGTTGCTCCCCAACCCTCTGCTTAGGGTCAAAGAGACACTGCCCAGCACCTCAGCCAAAGATCAGAGTGTAGTATCTATACACTGATTGGAAAGTATAACAGACATATATTGTAAAATAAAAACTGAGTACACATATATACACACACACACACACACACCTTGGGGGCATTGCATATTTTACAAATACACAACAAGACTGGATGCAGTCAATGCAAAATATGAAAGAAATAGATCTATAGACTATATACATTCTAACTTGAACCAGCTATAGTTTTTATCAATATGACTATTTGAAGAATCAATATCTTCATCTGATAGGCGACTGTATTTTGCATGAATACATTTACTATAGTATACACTTGTATTTATAAGCATTTACTTATACATGTTTATGTAAAAGTAGCCCTCCCCATATATTGAGCAGGGAATTACCTGTTAGTTTTTGGCATTATCTCCTTGAAGGCAGAGCATTCTTTCATAAATGCTGTAGCTCCTTGACCCCACTTCAGAAGATCTCTTCTTTGGAGTCGATTGGACTCTTTTGTAATATAAATGGCCTTAGTGCTAGTTCAAAGTTGTTTAGCAAGTAATTTGATATTCAATGTTTATCAGCCTGATGTTCAGGAGATAATCTTCAGTATTTCTCAGGGAGATTCTACCTTTAGAGATAGAGAAGATGCCATTTCTGTTAATAGGGAGTTCTTAACCCCAGAAGGAAAACTCTTTGATCTACGTGTTAGAAACTGTTGCCCAAGCAGAAGTTTGAAAACCTCCAAAAATTTCATTACAAAATGATACGGTTGTCTTTCAAAGCTAGGTTTGTTTCAGGCAGGGAACATTTCAATTCTTGCTCTGCTAGTATATATATATATATATATATATATATATATATATACACACACACATACCCTCATTAACTGGGGTACATGATAATACCTAGGGAAAAAAGACTCCATATCTAACAACACTAGAGAGCAAATGATATTTTATAGAGATTTCATTCAACCTAATAATAAATGAGAAAAACAAATTCACATCTGCAGTGACGAATGAAAGGTAAAGGTGTAGATTAGCATTATAGCTACATAGTGAATAAAACACCCTCTTATAAAACCTTTAAATATTTCTCTCTCAAAACTGAAATTTCCAGAAGGTTTGAAAAGTCCAAGAGATTGAGAGCCTTTGAAATTAAAAGAAAAAAATTTTAAATAAGAAAAAAAAAAAAAAAAAAAAAATACTCTCAGGTTTTGAACACGGTTTGCTGATTTTATTCATCTCTTCTCCGAACACTGGAGAATTGTTATTTTTACCGATTTCTTTAGAGATAGAAGTAATTTGTTTTTTTGGGAGCACAAACACAGACCATATAGAAATCTACAAATTGTTTTTTTTTTGCAAAATCTGTGCAGTAGGTAAATTGAGGCCTGCTGATTTCGATTAACCTCCCTGACGCTTAGTTTTTGACTTAAAATAGTACACACGTACACACACTTAACTACTTTATAAAATAGATGCGTACATGGTTTTTTTCTTTTGACTAGTCGTTCCTAAAGTTTGAAACATACTGAAAATGAAAATTAAAAACTCAAATTTAAGAAAAAAAAAAAAAATGGATGTTTTGTATTCTTATGAGGGTCATGGTTCAAAACCTGTTCAGATAACTCTGGAGTTTCATTAGATTCTCTCAGCAGTAAAAGACATTAATAACTATGTTCTTGTTCAACCTCCAATGCTTGGCCTAACATTCTTCGTCTAGAATAGAAGACAGACATTCATTAAAAGTAGATTTAATCTGAGATTTCAAGATAGATTATCAGTCTGGCTACCTGTCCCATAAGAGGCTGAAGAAAGTGATGGGCTGGAGAAAAAGAATAAATAGGTTTCTTCCCTTTTCATGACTTGGTTTTACTGACCTTTAGATTTTTCTTTTGGGCAATATAAGATTCAGATGAGCCAAAACATTATGACTACCTGCCTAATAAGGTGTTAGTCCTGCATGTGCCAGCCAAACAGCCCCTAGCAGCATGGGATCTGCAAAACTTCTAAAGAATTCAAAATGGATTTGGAACAAGGATACTGATTTCCCTCCTTGGACCCCTACTGATAGGTATTCACCACAACTGAAGATAGAAGGCATGCATTTACGGTAATGCTCTGACCTAGTCTTCTGACCTTCATCAAATTCATGTAAATCTTTTTACTTGCACCCAACTGTGGCATTCAACACATCAAAATGAAGTACTCGAAACTAGCTTACCTGCTTATTTACCTGACACTGATAACATGTGCATCTGTTGTTATGGGACGCTTACAATGTTTTGGCTCACAAGTGTGTGTGTGTGTGTGTGTGTGTGTGTGTGTATATATATATATATATATATATATACCCAGACTTCCTCATAGGCAATAGTGAATTAAAAAGAATTATATGAGAAAAGCAGGAAGAATGAATGTCTTTGAGCAAACCATTCTGTTGAACAACAACGTGGAGAGACATAAAAAAAATATGAGCCTGTAAATAAGAGACATTGACATGTGTGACACTATGGCTCTGCTAGGGAGACATAACAAGTGCATGAAGAGAACAAAGAGAAAGAAACAGAGAATCAGCCTCCAACAATCTCTACATTCAATTCAGTTCTATCTTGTTGCACCTCAACAAATTCAGAGACATTCATGTCAAGAAGGAGTTTTTATACAAGTTCCCTAATGATCAACTTGGCTCCCAATTTTTCTCTTCCTGCTTTTCTTATCCGTAAGGCAATAGAATCTTAATCAAGCTAGAACATTAGAAAGTATTCTGTTAATATCTTGAGCAAGTTTCTTTTGATACTCTGGAAAGATAAACAATTAAGAAATGTTCTCCATGAGAGACACATTCATTGTTTTTTTACAAATACAGATTTTTAGATGAATGGATTATTTTTATCCTATCCCAACCCCATTCACAAATGAAAATACTGGTCAAACCTCTTTAATTTGGCAAGCTTGAGATCTGGCCATTGTCAGACTATAGAAAATGCTGGACTACAGAAATTGACCTTTTAGACCTATTTTTTCATCAGAAAGTTTACAAAATTTATTCCTTAGGTTTATTTATATCTTATACAGTAGATGATCTGACCCCATAGAACTCTGAGATACTTCACCAAAATTCCTTCATTTAACTTTTTCAATAATTGAATAGTTTCATAGATTAAAGGTTAGAAGATTGAAGGTTACATCAGCTGTGCATGATTGTATGCCATCTACTAGTTTGGGCTTTTTACATCTGTTATAGAAGAAACTTACTTCAGGGTTCAAGGGTTCCAATTTTGCAAACAAAAGGGTAAAAGCATAACAGATCTTCTAGAAATAGAATAAGTTGTGGATCTCAATCAGTTCAAAGCAGGTGACACTCTTATAATTATCAATAATAATCAATTATAATCATGCAGAACTTGTTATATTTTTCAAATAAATGAAAATTTCAAAAAATCAATCTTCATAATTTATTTACAATAAAAATAAAAACTAAAACTATTTTTCTTTTCAAAATCGATTGCTGATAGAAATTCTTCTATACGAGATTGTACCAAACAAAAAGAAACAATGATAAAACAGCAAATGCAAAATCTTCCCAAAGAAGAGCAAAAACATTTTGTTAAGATGAGAACATTGAATTCCTTAACTTAATGAAATTGGAAAGCTAGAAAGTAATTCAATCCAAATGTAAAAGGGCAGATATAAAAGAGAGCCATCAAATATCAGGCACCCTATCTCCATAGCATTAAAAAGGGGTCACAGACTTATTTTATCTTCGAGTGAACATCTAGGTCATATGGCGTATCAGGTAAAATCAGTAAGTCATATTACCTTATATACCTGTATATAAGCTGGACATTAAAATTTTTTCTAAATACATAAATAAAATGAAGCAAATTCTACACTGCATCTAGGGGGTAGCTACCACAGCTTGATGTGGACAGTTAAAGAGCTTGAATGAGGTACAGTGCACAGTAGTTCTCTAAATACCCTTGTAAGCCATTTGTCTCCTAGTCCAGTATACAAGGAAGGTAAGTTGCATGAATTTCCACAGAAACTTTGGCGAGTACATGAAAAGGTTTGATGCACATGGTGGGTCAGAGATATTGTCACTTGCGTAGTCCTTATCCCTGTTTACTGAACCTGGCAGGGTAAGGTGATAAGCTAGCAGGGGTGGACACCTGATTAAAAATGGATGTGGCACCACCAAATTGCACATCCCAATATCAACAATAGGAAGTGTGTACTTCGCGTGTTGAAAACCAATCAGTGTTGATATTCCTTGTCAGCCTCATCCATTAGACTTGGGTTCTTCCAAAGGCCAAGAAGTAGCATCATCATCAGAAAGTTGATGGTAGCTTTGATCAGAGAGTCAGGCAGATGAAAAGAATTGGCAGTTAGCCAGGTACCAACACTGTTTTAGACTCCATTCATCTATCTTCCTACCCACGAGCTTTCATAGATTGGATCATTGGATGAGGCTGGGAAGGAGGAGGGAAGGGGGGATCCTCAGTTTATCAATGGGCGAGATGGGGATATGAAGAACACACCTTCATGATGAGAACGATTCCAACGTTGCAACAGGTTTAGCAAGCTCATTGTTACTCACTCGTTTGGCAAGGGGAGATAGAGGAGCAGGTAGAGTTTGGCATGTGTATGTGTAATATAATTAGCTATGAATCTATGAACTGGAGGGCAAAACAACATCACTGTCATATAACCTTTGAAAATGGTCATTTTCTCTATCTTAATGCTTCTTGGGTGTTTAAACATTCATACCATATATATATATATATATATATATATATATATATATATATATATCACCTTGAACAATGTGGGTCTTGATGTAGTGCATTTAGGGTATTGCAGTACAAATTAATATAATTAAGTATAAGCTGAAAAAATAAACATTGAATTATGATGTAGTTTTCAACAGTATAGTAAATGCTGTTGAAACTCATTTATTTTTGCAAAAATACTTTTTTAATGATAATCTCCATTGTATGAGGGTCAACATAATAAAAAGGGAGAAGGAAAGCTCTTTCTTTTCTAACATGAAATAAAGCCTGTCGCCAAGGAGGGCCAGACACCTAGTGAAAATCACTTGCCACCCCCGGTGAATGTGATGTGAATTTATTTGAGTGTGCTAATTTCAACAAAATAAATCATTTTTACAACTTGTTTTTGCAGTGAGAAAAGGCACTAAATTAGCACTCACATGCTAAACATTTAGGCCATTTCATATAGCATTTTTGTCCATTTCTAGCAACTTTTTTTTTGCTGCATTTTAGCCATTTTTTCTTCAAATTTAGCACTTCTTCACAACTCTGTGCATTTCTAATCGCCCCCCCCCCAGTCACTATACCATGGCGACAGGCTTGGTGAGACGCAACACCGATCTGAGCCATAAATAAAACACCGAACCCCAAACAAATGCAGAAAGGAGAGAAATTCTCCACAGTGGATGTATCCAAATGGGAACCTGACAAGAATGCAACAGAATAGACAGACTGATTTTGGTGAAGCTGAGGTGTGAAATTCATTTCATTCTGCCAGGTACTGGAGACAAGCTGGAATTGGCAAGTTAAAGATAAACCTCAAATTTCTAGAATGGAGACATCTAGTATGACTTTAAAATAGAAGACAAATTCATTGTTTTCAGTAGAAGGATATTTCAAACAAAAAAATATAAGAGACAAAAATTTAAAAAAGATTGAACTGCTATATTCAATCACAGTCCCAGGGTCTGAGATGCTATTTTTTCCCTCAGAGTAAGACTAAAAATTTTGATCAGCGTCCAACAAGCCAGAAGTTATTCTTTTCTTTTTTTGATCTATGTTTTCACAAACGTTTGTCCACACAATATCTCCGATAGTTTTCAATGACATTCCGTAGAAAGTGGGCTAAGGGAGAATAGAATGAATTTTATAGCGTATTCAGAGGTATGTCTTTTAGTTACTTGCCCTTCGTCACAGCTATTTATGAACTGATTTTCATTCAGTTTTTAGTTAGAGCATGTTGTTACCAGGGATATGTGTCCTCTGAGTGTTTTATAGTTCCAATATTAATTCTGAATTGGTTACGTGACCTGTTTTAACTTGTTCCTATTTGTGGAACGAAATAGGAAATGAAATGCTTCTCTCAACAACAAGGTATGATTCAAGTGAAAATCATAGCATCAGGTTATATTTTTCTAGAGTCTGAAAAATATTTACAAAATTCTTCTGACAACTTCATAAGTACGTTTTTTTTTTTTTTTTTAGATATCTATTATTCTATTATGCCAGAACCAATATTGATTCTTTCAAACATTTCTTGGGGCCTTTTATAATCGAATATGACCTTTGAAATGCCTCTCTCCTAGGAATAAGTTTTGTGAATTCCTTCGTAGCTGTCATAACAAATAAGTTCATGTGATCATATTTAATCAGGAAGCAACTATTAAAACCAATGAGAACAACATGCGAACCACTGGGCTATGAAATGGAAGAAGAGGAGATTCATTTTCAGCATGTGGAGTATAAGAAACAGGAGGGGATAAAGACTTTTACAAACAACTTATTTTGACCTTAAACTGTTGATCTCATAATACCAATACAATACTGATATAACGCTCCACTGTATGCATTGGTAAACCAGTTAGAGAATGTGCTGAACCAGTTTACTGGTACAGTTCAGCTCCAGAAACTTGTTTATATCTGAAACTTTGATATTTTTAAGAATTAAATAATTATCAAGATTGAATAATCCTGTTTCATTCCTGCTCATTTTTCTTCTCGTCTATTCAATTAATAAACTAAAAGACAAGATTGCATGGGAAAAACAAACTTTTGAAACAATTAAAAATTAGTGATCCCTAGAGACCAGCAACTTGTTGAGGACCCATCCAGCTTAGGCCTGCCTGATGTCAGTGAACTATCTAGCATCAATCATGGAATTTAAGGGTTTTATTTTAATTATAATCGCAAAAAAAAGTAGCATGAAGTTAGTCATAGAAAAAAAAAAAAACTTTTGCACACCCACAATAGATTTCAATCATAGACAGTGTTTAAATTTTTTGACTGAAATTCAGAGATTTACAAGGTGTCAAAGTACAAACCATAGAAATGAATATCAACTTTCAAAAAAGAAAATATTTCAGTTTTACAGCAGTTCTTTATTTTCTAATTTAGGGTCAAATTAAAAAAAACAGTCTGCAGCATTCATTAAAATTAAATTAATTAATTAAATTTAAGAAAGGTCAATTTTTGGCATGCAGAAGATTATTTATTTATTGAGATTTCATAAAATTAAACAAGATAATATTTTTGTAATCCTAATTTCTGGGCTATTCACATAAGTTTGCCAAGTTCAAGACCCTAATCTGTAGTACCTGAAAGTCTATGCTATACCAAGAACCTGGGAATTTCAGAAGTTCAGGACACCCTTGGTTCAAAGGTTGGTGGGTTTGTGATGCTTAACTATATAATGCTCTGGAGCACCAGCATCTAATCACTGTGGTATTGTTCAACTAGCAAAGGAGCATGAAATAGCTTGAAACATAGTATTCAGTGAATATTGCTCTACACTCTTAGGAACAGGTTAGATCTGAAGACTGCATCTTTTGTCTAGATGTTTCTGCTGATAATTTGAAATATTTTTGAGTGCGTATTGAAATGGATCGGGATCAACCAAGCTTTTCAGGATTGAAGAGGGTGCGGATAAGGTTCATGAACACTGAAGATGTTATCTGAAGTGCTTGAATGATGGAATGATTTGATGAAGTCTATCCTGAGAATGAACAACTTAGGACTTGGCATTTGTTGCTCTTCACAAGTGATTTGTTGTTTTACATGAGCAGTTCTGAAATAATGAATTTCACTCAATATATTCAAGGATAGTGAATCTGCAAGTGGTTAGGTCTCAAAGTTCAATGGGTTAAAACTGATTTCTAAAAAATGAAGGAAAAATTTCCAACTGATAACACTGTGGAAGGCTTTTTTTTCATAACTTCAAGGGAAAAGAAGTCCATTGTTCACACTTCTGAAAAAAAGCTAACTCCTGTCAAAAGTAATAAACTTGAAAATCTGGCAGCAAGAAATTTGGTCACCGATAAAATCGGTTCTGACAGACTTAAATGGGGACAAAGGAAAGGAGTTAATGAATAACCATTTGTTAAGAGAGATTTAATTAAGAGAAAAGTTAATCAAAGAGAAGTCATCATTCTTGCAATAATCACAGACTCGTAGTTAAGTTAGCTGTCAAACTGGAGGGAAAAAAAAATCACCATGGATTAAAAAAAACTGTCAAATAAACTTATTCTTGTATTAATAGAAATATTTGCTCTATATTTATATAGAGCAAATATTTTCTTGGATTTTGCACTAGAGAGTTTAGCCAATGATAAGTCTGATTTATCATTAATAGGCTGTTACATATGGAATGTGTTTTTTCCACATCAAGGAGAATAATGCTAAAAGTGGAAGATTTTTTATTGAAATTACATTTTTTTTGCAGATTCAATGTAAATAAAGATAGGATATGTTATTATTGAAGATCTTGGAGTCCTTAACAGCAATAGTGTCTACAAATACATCAATTTTCAAATCAATACAATGCTGCTCAAGCTGCTAGCACAAGGGCGGAATAATGGGACACCCTTTGAGGATCAAACTCAATATACTTGTTCAATAACTACCACCCTATGACAGGTGAACCACATTATGTATAACGTAAATGACTTTCATAAAAAGTGACACGATTAGAGCTCATTTTTTTTCTATAAAAAGTTTTCTTTCTGAAAACGTGCTATAATGCACTTCTCCAAAAATTGTGGAAAGAATCATTCTTTCAAAACTTAATTATTTTTAGGTTTACTTTCGTCAATATAGACTTGATTTCATTCCAACGTACTAGTTTCCTCTGCAAACCAAAAATAGTTGGTTCTGATAAAAACCTGAAACAGTATTAAGCAAAGAATCAATTACCATTAATTTATATGAATAAAAAAAAACTGAGCATTCCCAGACACCAAAAGTGGTGATAATGGTATAGTCAGATTAGTCATTGGAGGTTGGTGTGGTGGGAAACACAGGGGACTGTCGTGTAGGAGAGAGAGAGAGAAAGAAAGTGTGCACTACCTCTATAACTGCTTCCAGCAAAACAAACACTGAATGCTATTTTCACTTTCCTGTATTTTCTTTGCGAGTACTCAAGTTAGCATGTGTGGAAGAGAGTGATAATTTTTAAGGTTACTGGATTTAGATTATTGAGAAAAAGAGAAATGGTCACATTAAACTTTCAATTCTTAGGTCACTTGGTGCACACTTGATAAATTTGCTCTAAATCTTCAACTCGCCACCACAGGTAACTCCAGGCAACCACCATTAGGTCATTGATAAAAGCTTTTATTTATCCATTGTTTAGTAAAGCACTTGTTACTATCCCGACAGGCATAGGACCATTACAGCATAACACTCAAATTATACTATACTAAAAATGAGAATTATTTAAATTGCTTTGCACCAAGAACATTCAGAGCTGGAAAAAAACATAGGAACACGGAGAGAGGAAGAGGAGGAAGAAAAGACAGGAGAGAGAATACAGAGAGGAAGAGGAAAAAAAAAAGACAGAAAAGTGTATGGAGAGGAAGAGAAGGAAAAAAAGACAGGAGAGAGTATAGAGAAAGGAGAAGGAAAGACAGAATAATGTAAAGTGTATGATGAGAGAAGTAGGAAAAAAAGATAATATAGAATGTATGGTGGAGAAGGAAAAGAGAATATCTAATATGGATGGAAAAAGAAAGAAAGAAGTGAATGAGAGAGAGTGAGTGAGTGAATGAATGTAGAATGAGAAAGAGAGAGAGAGAAAAACAGATAATATCAAGCAAAGGGGGGGGGGGTGTTGAGCTAAAATGAACCTCTAGAGTGTCGCAATTATCCTTCTCAGATCAAGAGAGAGTGACAGTTGTTGGCAGGTTAGAAACAGTCAGGAGTTTTTTGTTTTTTTCATTTTTGGTTAGGGGTCTGGCCATTCCTTGCAGGTAATTTTGATTGATGAACTATCCTGAGACCTCTTCTACTCTTTGATAAATGATCCTGACACAGATAAAATCAGTGGGAGGGCAATGGCAGCAACAAGTAAATTGCTGAAACACCAGCATCTCATCAGAGGCAAGGATTTAATGGCAAAAAACAAGAAAAGAGCATTCCAAGGGAAATTATGAATCACCAGCAGCCATTTACACTGTTTTGGGTGGGATTGGGTGAGCAATTGAAAAGTCGGAAAAAGGGGGAAATGAACTATAAGTTACTGCTATTTCTTTTCGTGGGGCTGAGATTACAAAAAAAAAAGGTCCAAACTTTCAAAAGACAAGTAGGCACGAACTAGTGAACAATTTCACAAAAATGTTCATTGTATATTGAACCCATCCACTGAAAACCCATTTTGAGACGGAGTTTATAAAAAAAAAAGTAAAAGAAAAAAAAAAACCCTTTTCCATAGAGAGATGTGTGTGTGTGTGTGTGCAAAGTTTTCAAGTTTCTACAATCAACTGTAAGGGCTGAGCAAATAGATAGATAGATAGATATTAACCAAAACCCAGCAACAGTGATTAAACTGGTCTAGTGCAGGTAGCAATGATTAATAACAGGAATTGGACAATCCTGTGAAGAAGGAAAGACCAACAATGGATACTGAGTGCTCACAATATCTAATTTGAAACTAACCATGACAATATCTTCTGAAGAACCAGTACACTCATTCTTGATTGGATGATAAAAACAGGCAGGCTTTAATTAGGTTGAAAATCAATTTTTCTTTAGGGAAATTTTAAGTGAAGTAATAAGAAAATTGGAAAAGTTGAATTTTCTTTTGTGTGGGGGAAACAGTTGAATGTGGAATTGAGAGCCATAAATCTTGCTAACTTCTATCACCTGTTGCGGGCAGGTTGGGTGAAGGCACAGATTAATCATTATAGACAAGGATTTTAACAACAACAAAAAAAAAGGCACCAACAACAGGAAAATAATGAGACCGGATGAAGGGGAGTGGAGGGGAAAAAGAAGGAGCAAAGGGGAGAGAGAGAGGAGAGAGAGAGAGAATGAAAGAGAGAGAGAGTGAAAGAGAGAGAGAGTGAAAGAGCTAGAGAAAGAAAAAGGGCATGAGCGAAAGAGAAAAAGCGAAAGAGAGCAAGAGAGCAAGAGAAAAAGAGCAAGAGAGCAAGAGAAAAAGAGCAAGAGAGAGCAAGAGAAAAAGAGCAAGAGAAAGAGAGCAAGAGAAAGAGAGCAAGAGAAAGAGAGCAAGAGAAAGAGAGCAAGAGAAAGAGAGCAAGAGAAAGAGAGCAAGAGAAAGAGAGCAAGAGAAAGAGAGCAAGAGAAAGAGAGCAAGAGAAAGAGAGCAAGAGAAAGAGAGCAAGAGAAAGAGAGCAAGAGAAAGAGAGCAAGAGAAAAAGAGAAAGAGAGAGAAAGAGAAAGAGAGCAAGAGAGCAAGAGAAAAAGAGCAAGAGAGCAAGAGAAAAAGAGCAAGAGAGCAAGAGAAAAAGAGCAAGAGAGAGCAAGAGAAAAAGAGCAAGAGAAAGAAAAAGGGCATGAGCGAAAGAGAAAAAGGGCAAGAGAGAAAGAGAAAAAGGGCAAGAGAGAAAGAGAAAAAGGGCAAGAGAGAAAGAGAAAAAGGGCAAGAGAGAAAGAGAAAAAGGGCAAGAGAGAAAGAGAAAAAGGGCAAGAGAGAAAGAGAAAAAGGGCAAGAGAGAAAGAGAAAAAGGGCAAGAGAGAAAGAGAAAAAGGGCAAGAGAGAAAGAGAAAAAGGGCAAGAGAGAAAGCGAGAGAGCAAGAGAGAAAGCGAGAGAGCAAGAGAGAAAGCGAGAGAGCAAGAGAGAAAGCGAGAGAGCAAGAGAGAAAGCGAGAGAGCAAGAGAGAAAGCGAGAGAGCAAGAGAGAAAGCGAGAGAGCAAGAGAGAAAGCGAGAGAGCAAGAGAGAAAGCGAGAGAGCAAGAGAGAAAGCGAGAGAGCAAGAGAGAAAGCGAGAGAGCAAGAGAGAAAGCGAGAGAGCAAGAGAGAAAGAGAGAGAGCAAGAGAGAAAGAGAGAGAGCAAGAGAGAAAGCGAGAGAGCAAGAGAGAAAGCGAGAGAGCAAGAGAGAAAGCGAGAGAGCAAGAGAGAAAGCGAGAGAGCAAGAGAGAAAGCGAGAGAGCAAGAGAGAAAGCGAGAGAGCAAGAGAGAAAGAGAGAGAGCAAGAGAGAAAGAGAGAGAGCAAGAGAGAAAGAGAGAGAGCAAGAGAGCATGGGGAAGTACAATGATCCAAGAGGAATAATATACAGTGTCTGACACATCAACATACATATGTATTTTGTAATTAAAAATTTTTGGGCCCCAATGTCAAATGGACAGCCAAGTAGAGAGAGCTTTCATGGCTTTTGTATGAAAAACAAAAGCAGAAAACTACTATGTATCAAGATCTGAAAAGGAAATGCAGGTTATATGTTAATCCAAGTGTCACATTAGATTCCACACATGAAAAGAATTCCATGAACTTCACTTCAGTTGAGAATTGAAGGTTTACAGCGAGATCCTATTTTACGAGGGATATAAAAATGGATGAAAATGCAATCAACAAACCAAGCTCTAATTCCTGCCAAGACATTTGTGTTCATCAGTTTGCACTCATACCCTTGAGGGAGGCATGAATCTTTTTTTGACACAGCTATGGGTAAATAGCAGGTCAGGACTTGTCTCTTCAGCTTTGGTTGGCAACTAGTCGAGGAAACCAACCACTCTAAATTCAGACAGGGAAAGTCTAAACCTTTTTCCAGTATTAGAAAGAGCAGGGAACATGTTCCCGGATGGTATGGTTAATGGGCTTCAGGCGATGCTTTGACAAGCCTAGCTAGCCATAAATGGATTGTGATGAATTGCTCAAGTAAAATGAAAGAGAATAAAAGAATGAGAGACAAAAAAAGCTTAAACGAAATATCTACCTCCACACAACACCTCATGTGCAAGTAGAATTTTTTTTTTCTCCCCCATAATGAAAAAGTTTAGGGAGTTCGAGAATTCTGAAATATTTGAAGAAATAAAGTCTTCAAGCTGATTACTAGTTCTCTATATCCCTATTGATGAGAGGAAAAAAAAGACGAAATACTAGCAAGGATGTAAACATCCAAATATGCACCAATATAGTTATCATTGATTTCTGTCTCATAATCACCGACAGATAAATCTGTAAATGCATTTTCATATTGAATGTACCAAAAAGAAATGGATTTTTAAAGGTATCTTTATCAAAACATTTACAAAATCAAAGATCAAACACTTGAAAAATATTGAGTGAAATCTACGGAAGAAAGGTTTTTCTTCCACCATCATTAATACACCATATTTAATGGCTTCAAAGATGCAATACCCCCCCACCGCACACACACACTTCCCTGAAATGAATTTTGAGAAATTCAACCCATGTCTTACAGGCCTAAGATTACATTTCTTATAAGCCAATCATACTTCTATTTTTTTTCCCTCAAAATTTAGCTAAATTGCAAAATTGAGGTGTGTCCTTGAGGTTGGGACATTCAAGAATGTCCTTGGGGTAATTTCGTTTGGTTTCTTGTTAACAAAAGATATGCACTTTAAGTGTTAATTAAAAAACTCACTAAACAAAGGAATGGTTGTTGAACAAGAGTCTGCATTTCCTGATGAAAGTGCAAGTGTGATTGTGTCACAGTGTAGCAAACCCACAGAAAAAACTTCAATGAAAGCATAAAAAATTACAAATAATTCAAAAAAAATTTTTTTTTTAACAACTCTTCACAAGTGAAGTAATTGAATACTTTGAAACTAAACAAATGACAGAAAATAAGGGTCCAGTTTGGTATCATTGTTATATAGCAAATAGACTCATCTAAAACATAGAAAAATGATTTTTCTTCAAAACTATGTAAATGCAATACCCAGCATTAGGGTGCACCGATTAGTAATGGAATAGTGTTGATTTCTTGATAACTATAGAAGCAGTGCCAAAAATGAACAGAATAAGATAATATATAAATCAAAAATATAATGAAGAGCAATATGTTTGCAGCATATGTGCAGTCACATTCATAAATGTAAATGAAGATACAAAATTGTCACTGGATATGTTTAGTCAATTGAAAATGGAAAATAAACTAATTTATGGAAGTTTGTTTTGATACTAAGAACATAGAAGTTATCACAAAATAATTTGATTTTATCCTTGAAAACATTCAAGATTCGCACAAAAAAATGAATGAAAACATTTCTTCGAAAATTTATGTAAATTAAAAAGAAAAAACTTTGAAAAAAAATGAAAAGAAAGGAGTTTTTCCTCATTTTTCAAACATTAAAAAGAAATTTGATACATCATTATGAGATTAAATTACCGTCATAAAAAATGAAATGTCAATAGTTTAGAAAGAAAAATAAATGTTCTTGATAAAATGCCAACTGTAAGACAAAAAAAAAAGACAACTGTGAAAATTTGGAGATCTTTTTCATGGGGGAGGGTTTTGTTTCCCTCTACTTAATTTTAAAACCATAAACCGATTTAAAAATGAAAACAAATATCTTGAAAACATTAAAACAAGAACAAAAAGAAAAACACAACTAACAAATGAGATTTGAGAATTAAATCTCAATTTGTTTTCTTAACCTTCATCTAATTCCCCAACCCAGTCAGTCATCTTGTATATGAAGCTCTTTTAATATCAATCAAATAAGTCTATCTTGGGGATTTTCTTTTAATGAGGCTTGTTATTGGAAACAAATAGATTTTTGCCCTTTTATTTGGTGTTACTCTAAATTTTAGGCAGACCAAATTATATATATATATATATATATATATATATATATATATATATATATATATATATATATGGATGAGGTGGGAGGCAGGTGAGAGAGAGGGGGTGTGAGAGAAAGAAAGAGGTGTTCACTTCAGCCAGCAAGTATCTCAGAGCACAACACTGAAGATACAGAGCTGAAAAGTATGAACTGAATGATTTGGACATTGCAGCCACATACATACATACATACATACATATATATATATATATATATATATATATATATTAGAGAGATATACTCCTACACAAGAGTTTCTTGACTCCAGTATATCCATAGAAAAAGTGGCTCTCAATTCTGGTGATCTCTAAAGGTTAAATTAAGCTCAGGTCAATTTCATACTGAATGGAGTTTGCTGCACCCTAGGAGCGGAAAAATTGTGTACATTATATTTACAAAGTCATAAATGAAGATAGACATTTTAAAATACTTCCAGCTCCTGTGAGCTCCAATCTATCACATTTCATAAAACAAAGTGTAAACAGATTTATAGTCAAACAGATATGATTAGCTTATTAGATAATTGAATTCAACTTGCAGAACAACAGTGGTAAAACCAGAGTTGACACGAATCCATATCCGTCTTGTAGAATCTAAATAGCATGTGTGCAAAAAAGAATATTTTCTGCTCTTATGATAGGGGTCAAAGTATTATCTTTGCAAACACACTGAAAGACTAATTGGTTAAGGAACAAAATTATTATATATTTTGTGCATTTAACAGTCAATGACCCCCCCCCATAAAAGATTATGCCAATATCACACTGCATTCTATGTGCTGGTATTATAACTAGATGGCTGTCTACTGAAGCTCGATATGGACAGTCAGTAGGCTTTGATCAGCCCACTAATTATTCTAAAATGTTTATCATACACAGTGAATTTAAATTTGCAAGAGGAAATAAGTACTTAGATAAAAAAAAAACTTGTTTAAATTTTAGAAATCCATCGTTGGTCCTGCACATTTCTATATCCTCTGAAAGGACCCGCCAACCGAATTAAAACAGCCACAGTTGCCCTTTTCTCAGAGTGAACATTCATAATTCATTTCCTCAATGAAGAAGGATAGATTAGAAAACAACACATTTATTGATCAAGATGATTTGAGGGGAATACAGAAAAATAAAAATCAAAGATAAAATTGCCGTTGGCTTAAAATTCAGATTGAAAGGAAATATTGTCTTTTAAACACAAGTAGCTAGAAAAATAGCAAAGGCAATAATAAACAAAACTGGAATTGTAAACAATGTTCAAGCTTGTGCAGGCAGAATCTTCATCAAGTCCACGTGATAAACACAGCATGCATTTTATATGATTCAGTTTCAGTAGGAAAACCGTCAGTATTTGAATTCTACCACATAGCAAAAGCAGACTTCAAACATAAAATCTAAGCTTTTTCGCATGTTCTATTTTCAATAGTTCAACATTCTTTTTGGCTATGTGACGTATCATAATCAAGTCAATAGGCACATGAGAATACAATTTTTTCTATCAGCTGATCAACTGAATTTAAAACAGAACAATGTCATTGCAAAATGTTTAAATTGCCTTTTGTAGTTTACTTTAGATATTATCAAATATCTCGGGGGATAAGAGTTTTTTTTTTTTTTTTAAATCATTAAGACTGGAGCCTATTAGGTAAATTGCCATTTCAGCTAATGAGAGTTTTTTCTCAGGACTTTCAAGTGATTGATGAATTGGAAATGGTAATTCCAGGACAAAACCCCTCAAACTGACTACCACAGTATTAACTAAAAGTATACTTCAGAGATATTGCAGGTTCAGTTCTAGAATATTGTAGCAAAAATACAAAAACAAAAAAACGAGCCTGGCATATGTTTTTCAGAGTATACAATAGCTCTGTCCACACTATACTGAAGTCTATAAAGTGTACCACAGCATTAGGTCTGGGGGAAAAAACCCCTCAATATACATACCTAAGTAAAAAAAACTTTATTGCTAAACAAATGTGACAGAGACATGAAATGAACAAATGTGGTTGGCAATATGGCACCTACACAGCATTACCATGAATCTTTGATTTGTAAGTAAGTGCATTATCTGTTGAGCACAATGAACTGAAGCACAACACCACAAGGTATGTCTGTATCTATCTTGAAATAACCAAGCATGAAAAAAATTTGTGGTATGAAATTTTTTTTTTTTTTCTTTTTTTTTTTTTTTACACTGAGCCAGTTTGTCTCTTCAACTATAACGATCTAATTAATATGACTGGGTAACTTGTGTCCTCATTGATGACAACAACCCTGCCACTAACAGGCCAACTCCATGACCTACTGACACAGCCTAGACTTATCACCAAATATTCGTCAAGCTGAAATGTTACATTGTATAATGTGATATGTAGTTATCTATAATTGTGGCATTCTCTTTCCTGGATCCAGAATGGCAAAACAAAGAGGGAAGATGATGATAATTTTCAAAATTTTCGCTGACAATTACCCAAGTCCAATGCAAAGGCATAAACAGGAATTTCCCTTTACCCAGTCCAATTATCATACAGCTTGTCAGAGTCAAGGCAATTAATGACTTCGAAGAGTGAGATCTATACTGTCAAAGTTTTGTTTTAACACAACTAGCATAGTGCTAGTAAAAAATGACGGAATTATTCACATTTCTTAACTAAATGAATTTGAACTTCTACCCAAGTTCAGAATATCTGCCTGCATAGTCTAGGATCCAAATGCTGCTTCCCAGCCTAATCAGAGTGTATCAGCTGTCCATTTTGTATAAGATCAGAGAGTCGCTCTCCATGCAACAATCCTTGTTTGAACAGTGGTTGCAAAAAAAAAAAAAAAAAAAAAAAAAAATATCAAAGAATCCATCAATTAAAAAGCAGATTCATTCTTGATTTAGCGCAAAGGTACCATAAACTAAGGAAAATCATTTGATAACTGAATAAAGAAGTTATGGAGTAATACTAATAAAATTTTTCATCAAAAACTTCAAGTTTTTGCATCAACTCAACATGAAGAAAAATACAATTAACCAGAAAGATGGCGCCGAGTCATAAAAGTTGACTTTGTTATGATTGAAGAATCATGCTAAACCTCAAATGAAGAGGTCACAAGATGGTACAATATATTAGGGAGTCCAAGACATCAGAGCGTCCACTAGAAAACACAAATGGAAATGGGCTGATCATTTTGCAAGGATAGCAGACAACAGCTGGACATCATAACATGGATCCCCAGAGATCACATGCAAAACCAAAGCCAGCAGAATATAAAATGGTGAGACAAACTAGAGAAGTTCAGAGAGTATGCCCATGATTGAGGTCTGGCAAATCCTGGGGTATCATATCCAATGGCAGACAATAGAAGATTAATGATGATGATGATTGATATGAACTTATAGAAATACTGGGAGCTTCTAAATATGATAGAATAAACAATTTATCTGTACTGGCACAGATTTATAGAAAGTAAAAAAAAAAAAAATACTTTGCTGACTGAAAAATCATGTTATGTGGGTATTTGAATGAAAAATTTGGTCAGAAAGAAAAAAAAAAAGATAAGTAAAATGCTGTTACCTTTTGTACCAATCTAATATACCGACTCAGAGTATAGGTAAATCAAAATCGAGAGGGAGTACCAATGGTTCTGAACACCACCCCACCCCCCGAAAGACATTGGATATGACAAGTGAGAATTAGAGCAAACCTCTATGGCTTAAATTAGATAAGAATTCCATTCAGCATTACTCCAAGGGGAACCAAATCTGATTGACACCCAAGGAAAGCCTGAAATGTTTTGATATAAAAATTTAAAAAAGTAGTATGAAGGTACCAATGAATGATATTGACAAGTCTTTAAAAAAAAATTGAGAAAAATGATAAGGGAAGCTTTTCCAAATTACAAATGTATCAAAGGAATTATGATGGAATCCAATGTAGCAATGTGGGCTTCAATGCAAATTTCTTTTTTATCACATCGATCAAATATTTCTAAAAATATTTTCAAAAGGGAGACACAAATCATAGTAAAAAATGAAATACATGCAGATACATATATTTATGTGAATGTAAATCATGATACTTCAAAAGATGAATATACTTGTACATGGTTTTATTCAAATGAATAAATTTATGAAAATAGATTTCAAGCATTCAAAATCACAAAGTACACATTTGTTTGTGAATACAGGTAAAAAGATTTTTTTTTTTTGATAACCTGGATGTCTTGCAAGATACACATAAGTAAAAAATAATTCACACACAATAATATATATATATATATCCACTAGTATTATGTACATATATCCACTAGTACTGAATACACACACACACTAGTATAGTATATACATACATATGGTGAGATTCAATAGACATCATGGTGAATTTGATAGACAATATGGGTAAAAAAAATTATATATACATATATTATATATATATATTCACTAGCACAGTATAGTGTATGTGTGTATATATATATATATATATATATATATATATATATATATACTAGCAGAGTATAGTTTATACACTCACGCAGATCCACTTTGAAAAGCTAACCTCTCTACACAGGTACACAGATCTTCACAGACCAACCCCTTCCCCCTACTGTGCTCTCACTGATTAGAATCATGCATCAAGAGTCTCTTGTGGCAGGAACTGCTTTTATTTAGTGGTAGGAAATCAAACTTATCTCCGTTCATGTGAATGGGAAATTAAGTTACTGGATCAGGAAATGGGAAATTAAGTTACTGGATCAGGAAAAGGACAGGGGAAGGGGGGTGCTAGAATGCCAGACACTTGCAGCAGCAGCAGCAGCAGCATCAACCTACAATAGTATAAAACAAAGTTATACCCCTACCCCAACCACATACCTATCTATGACCTCCTCCACCAAGATGACATGGCACCAATGACAACAGTGTTTCAGGAGAGATTCAACAGATTGATGGGATGTCAGGGGAATCGTAACTAACTCTGATTTTGATATTTACTGTGCATACTTCAGTATGGCATAAGGACAGATCAAGTCGGGTGGAGAAGAGAGGGGATTTGGAAGATCAAGTTGTATCAATCTTGTAAGTAGAGAAAGATTTTGAGTCTTACAAGATAGATGCAACATAATTTTTGTACTCCTATCTCTGCATTGAAAGCAGTGCAATATTTGGACTTATTTTTTTGGAGTACAGATGCAATATATAGGTTAGTATATTTTGTAACAAACCTACCATTATCTTCCCTTTTCATTCTACACCCAATTTAGTCAATCCCATATTCTTAAAACAAAAAGGAGGTAATAAATTCCAATGAAAAATATTTGTTAATAATTGATATTTGTTCAATAAGTAAGAAAAGACTGGTAAATTTACCATATTATTAAGAAAATGCATTTCCTGCATAAATCTCCTTCATCACCCAGTTTTTAACACCCCCAGTTCTTGCCCACACGGGGTTGGACAACAAAAGGTTACATTTACCATTTGAGCCAAATGGGAAATGGGTCTTAAATACCATCAAATAAAATAGTTCATAAACATTAAATCTTGTCTTTATTGATTATTGGCAAATTTGTTTTTTGGAGTCTCTTTCATCATTTTCATGTGGAATAAATGTCAAGAATAGAAGATAAGATTAAAAGAAGAACATAAATGTCCATTAGAATTGAAATACCACAAGCTTTTTGATCTAATATCAAAGATCTAAATTTCAATTGATTATATTAAAAACTCAAAAATTTAAAAGAACAAGAGAGGAGCTCTGGAATCAAAAATTAACTAAAATCCATCACCTGGTATTTCATTGTTTCCTGTGTTTTATTTTTTTCTTCTTTTTCCACATGACGATTTTCACTCAGAAAGATTGGATAAAATTTCCCAATTTTAGAATTAATTCTGACTGAAACAAAATTTTCAAATATCTTCAAATGTTACTCAGCTGAGAACTTTGAAATCATAAGTGCATTAAGTACAGATATATTTGTATTATTATCAACCATTTTTTGTTTTGCTTTCCTTTTTATCTTCAATTCCATTCTTTCATTTGTCTCCAAAAATAGTCATTAAATCGAATTAAGTGAGGCTCTACTTGCAATTAAGCCCATGTATTTTGAATCAAATATTGACAATAAGCATTTTTTTTTTCTAGAAAGGTTTCCAACTGTAGGGAAAACATCTTCATACATTCACAATATGTGAATGATAAGCACCTATCAGATACAACATCTTTGCAAAATATGAAAATATAGTGATCTAAGTATAGAGTTGAAAAATAAGATTAAAATTTTGACACAAACTCACTAAATATATATATATATATATATATATATATATGAAGTCTTGTTACAAATATCCTGTGTTTTAAAAGTTCACTTAACACAATTCACATTTATTAAAAAAAAGCAATTATGGTAAAAGTTCCTCGTGCAAAATGTTGAATGGAATCCTTTATTCCATATGTTTTGCAGCTAGCAATTAAAGGAAGCAGCAGGCATCCGCTTCTCTTACTACACCCAGTCTCTGCACCTTTCACCACCCTGATCTCAGACAACTTAGCCTGACATACTAACAGAACCATTTTGGGGATATGGGAACATTCAGAAAACTTTTTCTGTATAAATTGATGGTAATCACTCCATACTTTCATTTAGGGACAAGAAACTTAAATATGTAAACCGAAGTGCCTAAAAGTTAGAGACAGCATGTACACTGGATAGTTTCACCCCTACCCCTTGTCAAAATCGACTCCGCAGGACATCATCATAGGTAGAGTAATAGTGGCAACTATTGGGTGCGGACAGGAGTTAACACTATTTGACCATGAGAATACAATCAATGCATCTTCCTGATATTCACCTAGGGAGCTGAAACATGAAACCTAACCAAGAGACTGACCTGCAAACAGAAAACCGTGCGATGAGCACAAGAGAATCATGCTCAATATCACATGGAGAGACCACAAGACAGCACAGTATATTAAGGGGAAAACAGGAGTTTGAGAGATCATAGAAATCATTAGAAGACTTAAATGGCAATGGGCTGGTCATGCAGCAAGAATGGCAGACAACCAACGGACATCATGACTCACAATATGGATCCCCAGAGATTGGATATGGAACCGAGGCTTGCAGAAGAGGAGATAACGAGACAAACTGGACAGGTTCAGAAAATATTGGCTCCGTGGCGAATCCTGGGGAAGGTCTATGTCCAACGACGGACGATAGAAGACTGATGACGATTATGATGATGGAATGATTGTTAGGACCAGAGAGATAGAACGGTATCCCTGGTGACAACTGCTCAGGGTTTTTGGGGTGTAACAGTAGCAAGGGTATACAAGGAATATGTGAACATAGGGAAAAAATGAAATATATAAGTGCCTAAAGGTGATGTAAGAATGAGACCACTGACAAAGATGGTAACCAACCAACGGAGGGGGAATATTGCATCAAATCATATCCCAATTCAACATGAGTGTTGCTTAACTCATCAGTCAAATGCACTGAACAATATACACAGCTTCCCATGGGGTTTCATAGTTGCTGATCAACAAGGGTATCATTATTGATGCCATGACATCAGTTACTGTCCCTCATCTGGGCCAAAGAACACTGTCAGTGGACATGGAGGACTGGTGCCTTATTGTCAGATCAGACATGTTACATTTCTAGCTCTTTCGGGCTGAGTGTCGAGTTTGTGTGCGGAGGAGAACGCATGAGGCTATGGATTCAGCCTGTCACCAGGGTGTTGTGTAAGCCAGTGGTGGCTCTGTTGGTGACCGCTAATGAAACTGGGCTCTGTCTTGACAGGTGTGACATGCATAGATTTTGTTATAAAACAATTCACACCCCTTTATACATGCCATGTTTCCAGGTGGTGATGTTTAGCTCAAGCAAGCTTATGCGAGGCCCTACTGTGTACGAATGACAAAACTAGTTCCAAGAACACTTTGTCTTTCACGTATGCCCTGATGCTCTCCAGATTCAAAAATTTATTGAGCATGTATGGATTATGTGGCAGACTTTACTGGATTCCCAACAGTCACCCCCAATGAGCACAGCTCAGTTATGGACGTGCC
Source organism: Thysanoteuthis rhombus (assembly GCA_963457665.1). Classification (NCBI taxonomy): domain Eukaryota; kingdom Metazoa; phylum Mollusca; class Cephalopoda; order Oegopsida; family Thysanoteuthidae; genus Thysanoteuthis; species Thysanoteuthis major. The sequence continues at coordinate 4,744,292 of OY735210.1, read as the reverse complement.
TGGATAGATATACCCACACGGCACCAGTAATGATATGTGGAGTTGCCATCATTATTCAGGTGAAGGGAGTAAATAAACGTTATTAGCCATCTCTAAATTTTTGGCATTTTACACACTAACACACATGCCAAAAGTATTAGATCTCTATTAAATTTTCCAAATGAAGCCACTTATTCCAGATGTAAAAAAAAATTCCATTTATCTTCAATGGCTAAACATAGCAACAAACTCTTTGAAGTATGCTCTTATGGAAAAAAAAGAAAAAAAAAGAGGTTTCAAAGGAATAAAGAAAGAATTTATCGAAAGACAAAGACAGCTTGGAAGTGAATAATTATAAAGAAACATTTTAATGCAGTTACTTTGGAAAAAGGAATCGCTCAAAGGTTAAAAAAAAACACAATCAACAAATACATTCAGCATTTCACTAAAGCTGAGATTATGAGCCAGAAACGCTGTAAACGTTCTTCAAATGGAACTCAGGCCAAAATATCCCCATCCATGTACTAAAATATTTATTGATCCATTTTCAAAGAACCATCATATCTGATCTTTATTTAGGACACTCATGGAAATAATAGATATTAATTAAATTTAGCCGAGTCTGGCACAAAATGAAATGGGAATAGCAAAAATGTACTGCGATAAAATTACATATTTGGTCAGGGGGTGTTTGCTTGGAAAATCTGCATTTGTATTTTTTTTCCACAACCTTGATTTCAACATTGACCAATGGCACTCATGAGAAACATACTTATCTTAAACATGAGACCAGGTCTCATACGTTTAATAGATATTACATGCATGATGCATACTAAACGAAATGTGAGAGACAAAGAGACCAAAAGACAGAATGATGGAGAGCGAAACACCAAAAGACAGAACGATGGAGAGCGAAACACCAAAAGACAGAACGATGGAGAGCGAAACACCAAAAGACAGAACGATGGAGAGCGAAACACCAAAAGACAGAACGATGGAGAGCGAAACACCAAAAGACAGAACGATGGAGAGCGAAACACCAAAAGACAGAACGATGGAGAGCGAAACACCAAAAGACAGAACGATGGAGAGCGAAACACCAAAAGACAGAACGATGGAGAGCGAAACACCAAAAGACAGAACGATGGAGAGCGAAACACCAAAAGACAGAACGATGGAGAGCGAAACACCAAAAGACAGAACGATGGAGAGCGAAACACCAAAAGACAGAACGATGGAGAGCGAAACACCAAAAGACAGAACGATGGAGAGCGAAACACCAAAAGACAGAACGATGGAGAGCGAAACACCAAAAGACAGAACGATGGAGAGCGAAACACCAAAAGACAGAACGATGGAGAGCGAAACACCAAAAGACAGAACGATGGAGAGCGAAACACCAAAAGACAGAACGATGGAGAGCGAAACACCAAAAGACAGAACGATGGAGAGCGAAACACCAAAAGACAGAACGATGGAGAGCGAAACACCAAAAGACAGAACGATGGAGAGCGAAACACCAAAAGACAGAACGATGGAGAGCGAAACACCAAAAGACAGAACGATGGAGAGCGAAACACCAAAAGACAGAACGATGGAGAGCGAAACACCAAAAGACAGAACGATGGAGAGCGAAACACCAAAAGACAGAACGATGGAGAGCGAAACACCAAAAGACAGAACGATGGAGAGCGAAACACCAAAAGACAGAAGGAAGGAGAGCGAAACACCAAAAGACAGAAGGAAGGAGAGCGAAACACCAAAAGACAGAAGGAAGGAGAGCGAAACACCAAAAGATAGAAGGAAGGAGAGCGAAACACCAAAAGATAGAAGGAAGGAGAGCGAAAGACCAAAAGACAGAAGGAAGGAGAGCGAAAGACCAAAAGACAGAAGGAAGGAGAGCGAAAGACCAAAAGACAGAAGGAAGGAGAGCGAAAGACCAAAAGACAGAAGGATAGAGAGCGAAAGACCATTAGGCAGAGGCAGAGAGTGAAAGACCAAAAGATGGAGAAAGAAGAGTGGGGAGGTTTACAGACAGTTATTTCCTATCTCAGCATGATCTGGAATTATCTTGAAACAAAAGTGTGAAGCTTTTACATATTTAATGTGGAAAAAATGTTTTCTTATTTCCAAAAGTCCTTTGATGAAATGGAAATTTTTAAAAAGATAAAAGTTACTAAATTTGGAAATGAAATATCAAGACGACGACTTTTAATGGCTTTTGCTCAACAAGCGGGAAAAAATTCGAGATTGAAACAGAAAAAATAACAAAAAACACATTAGGAGAAAAGCTGGATGAAGTAAGAAAAATGAAGGCAATTTGAATTTGTTTTGCAAAGAAAATACGTAAAATAGATTGAAAACAAATCAAATTATTTTTTTAATTAGAATTAAATGTAATACAATTAACTAAACTTGATTGAAATCTCCAGAAGGAAAAAAAAAAGTTCTTGTTAACAAGCAAATTTCTGAAGTCAGGTAAGAAACCAGAAATAGACAAGTCACAAAATGTAAATGGGTGTCTGTATGTATATTTTTTTCATTTCACTTAAACACTGGCATTCCCTGCTTCGTACATAGGTCCCTGAACTCGGTGACTTCAAGTGAAACAACATTAAATGAAAGATTTACCATTTGAAAAAAAATACATAAAAGAGGTTCCCACGGTACTCAAAGAAAGGACGCCAAATATCACAAAAAGACGCTAAAAAAAATGGCCAATATACCCAAGCCCATTAATTTAGTGTTTTTTTTCACACTGCCAGCAAGACAGAAATATTCAAACATCTAATCCATTTCAGAGATCTTAGAAATTCACCAGAGAAATAGAGGTCAAAATTATAATGTCCAGTGATAAAAATGTAAATTATGAAACCGAATGTCTTCATTGTTTTACCCGCTACACTTATTTCTTCACCTCACTTCTTCCCCAATCGGCAGCTCATAGCTGTTTCTAGGGCAACAAGTTTTGAAATTCAATTTTATAGTGTACAAATTTTGCGATTAAAACTTATAAGAATTAAAGGATATTACTTCAAACTTTTCCCCTCTCACACATGTAACTCTAATGTCTAAAGAAAAATTACTTAATTTGCAATTCCACTCACGATATTTTTATTGGTTGCAGTTTTCACCAGTGTCTTCAAAAAGTGACGGCAACAGGCGATTACATTTTCCTGTGTTCAATACTATTAAACTAAAAGCAATTAAGGAAAAATAAAAAAGTTAGAAAGATAAGATTCCAATACATTCCATAACATAAATGGGAAAATTCACTTTCGTAACCAACCTTTTTTTATTTAAAATTCATAAATATTGAAAAGTGTTGCACACTAGCAAGATGATAGAATATACCAAATATACTGATATACAAGGACATTTTAGGTTTTTATTTATTTCAGCTATCTAAATTTCAAATAACCGTAATTTAGACACGAGACTAAAATTTATTCATTTTCAGAAATTAAAGATTTCCCTTGAGATAAGGGAAGTAATCCTTTTGGACTAAGAAATTTCTTAAACTATGTTAATTGACTTATTTATAATAATGAATTCTACAATGCATTAATTTTATGACAGTATGGTTTTCCGTAGACTCTTTCTCTCTCAGGACACACACTAGGATGGATCAATAAATCTGTATCCTAGAACATATTTGCCGAATTTTGATCTTCAATTTCCACAGTTTCATGTCTTTATATCAGTATGTGATTAATGTTCACTACTGAATCAAGTGCATTGACACAGAAGGAGATCCTCATCAGCATTGCTATCAACTGTCCAGTATGTTCCCAATGCACTATTTCTACTGGACCCAGATGGCTGCCAGATCTTTCTGAGTAGTCAGCCAAGTCATTGGTTTCTCCTCTTTTTGTAACCCATCAAGGCAAAGCACTGAAGCCAATAACAGCAGGGGACAACAATTTTCATGGCACCTCTTCTTGCAATTCATCATATATATATATATATATAGATTGTGTAATACGGACTGAAATTAAACATCTGCTTGTAGAAATTCCGTTTCAATCAGATTTTACAAGCATGAAAATGAATTCATATGCAGTAATGATATAATGTAAAAAGAGCAACTGGTTACAAATAGATGAAATATTGATTAAAGGGCTTTCATTTTTCTGTAAATAATGAAACAAACACATTTCACCACCTCAAAAAAAAATTAATGAACAAAGGTCAGTTATTTTCCTGACAGTAATCAAAATGCCAGGAAACTCCTACGAATCAAGACTCTAATGAAGATCAGACAAGACAGAAAACTGTCACATCACAGACTATATAATGACTCGAGTGACTTTTTTAGTTTGTTTCTCTATCTGAAACAATGGTCTCTTCCACTTAAAAGTAACGCTTTTACTGACAAAATACCTTCTCTCAACTCTTTTATTTGAGTTAAGTCAATTTTGATAGAAAAAAAAAAAAAGAAATTGAAGCAGTTGGTAATAAATTAATAAATGCAATAAAGACCTGATACCGGAAACAGATTGAATAAAAAACATGAAAACACTGACGCTGAATAATTTCAGATAATTTTCAAGAAGGGTTGTCCACTTACCCATGTGTGAACAATTCTACATAAGAGGGAACTCACCTGAAGAGAGAAAAAAGAGAGAACATTCATTAAAAAAAAAAAAAAAGAAAATTGTTCCTCCATTCTTATAACCAAATAAAATAACGCACAATCTAAGATAATATTCAATTTTCATTTGACAAAGCATTTTCAACCCTCATTAATTTCTGACTAGTATTTCTTCCATCTTTATTTCAGCTGCTTTTCCTACACCAATACCCATATCTACATACCAACCACTGATTAACATGACAGATTATAAATGAAAAATTAGTTGCCCAACAAAACTCAATATTACATCCTTTTTGCCTAAGGAAGCCCATCTTACTGTGATAACTATTCTCACCGATTGAGCTATAGGAGCTTGGCAGCTGGAAAAGACCAAATTTAACCTAATAAATTTATTTCATATTTTCCCTTGATCACTGAGTGCTACCATATTTGATGTTATTGTTTTATTTACATACACTAATAGTAATACCATCTAAAGTTATTATATGAAGCATTGTCAACCATTATTATTTTTGACTGATATTTCTGCAGTCTTAATTTCAGTTGCATTTTATTGCCACTACTTAGACAGTCATTCTACAGCCACCAGTTAACAGATGAAAGAAACACTAAGCAAAAATTAATAACCATTAACATTAGATGAATATGAGCTTATTTTCAAATTTTTCTAATGAAAAATTGCTTTTATAACAGTGGTTCTTGATGTCCCAAGTTACAAACCTTATCTATATGATCCCAGGTTTCCTTCATTCCTTTCTTATTTTCTATTGACAAGTAGCAATTTTTTAAACATTATACTTTTCATTATAGCCCTCCTCCCCAGATAGAATATTTTCCCATAGAAAATTCCTTCTTTTAAGAGCCCAGTGACTCCTGTTAGAGAAACACAGTATCATAAACTTCATAACTAATTTAATTTTGGACTGATAGGAAGAGATAGTCTTCTGAAAGGTATTGTCAAATAGCAATTATCTTGGCACACAGCAATCAGTCAATTTGCTTGTAAAATCTGAGACAAAAGGACAATGATCATGATGATGACATATATAATGAGTTTAAATAGACTGGTAGGTATCTCAAGTGCCTGTAAGCAAAGATTCTCCTTCCAAAAACCCTGCGGGGAGAAACCAACCAAATTAGAAGATGATTAATTCCAATTATGAAAAAAAAAAAATCAAATAATCAAAGAAAATACATAATTAGCCACAACACTTCTCAACAGGAAATAATGCAAATATGAAATACAACAAATAAAGTAAGACTAAAATAAAAAAAGAAGTTAATATTGAAGGTATTGAATTTATATCTATTAACTGTGACTTTAGCCAAAATGAAGATAAATCAAGAAAAGAATATTTTTTTTTAAAGTTCATTTTTGACTGCATGATACTCACAAAGGAAAAAAGATGAGGGGAAAAATTCTAGGAAAATCAATCAGGTCGAAAAGAGTTCCATTTTTGCTGAAGGCACTCAATTAGTCATCCATTCAGTACAGACCAATTAAAATATCACTCAGAAAGAGAAAGCATGAATAATACAATTTGGCCATCGAGTTTACTAATTATCAACAAACAGAAAATGCTATATATATAAAGCACAAATACACACGCATACATATATATATATGAGTGTACACAGACATACGCACACATATATATATACACACACACATACACATATATATGTGCACACACACATACATACATAACTTTTAAATGAGTACCTAAATACAACACTGATTCTCAGCAGATGTGTTGAGGAGCAACCAATTCCGAGGGAGAGTGCAGAGATACTCTGGTCCTAGGCAGAAGTACCAATCCATAGCTGAATATTTTGGTCATTTTTGACAGCTATTATACCAGTACATCTAATAAACCTATTCTGTCAGTAACACTTTATCTATTACTGGCAATCCCTTTCTTCTATATTAGTAATACAGTGATTATTCATCATTTTTCTTTTTTACTGCCAGATTATATTGAGTGTCAGTGTAGAAAATGACTGAAGCCAAAGAGAAGAGTGATAAAGGGATGATTAACTCAATTGACAGCAATAAATAAAAAATTAGAAAATGGAAAAACCTAGCACACACACACACACACACACATGATTGAAATGCAGTTGGCAGTAAAATATAGGCATGATTATTGTTTCATTACCCCCTAATATGCCCAAATTTTGCTGTATCACAACCATCATCGGAATGAAAGTTTTGATGTATTTATTTAATAAAACCTAACCATGATATCAGGGGTTACATAAACAGTTATAATTGAATAGCAAACACCCCAACAGATTCTGCACCTTGAGAATTATGATTCTTTAAAGGTTTTCCTTTTCTTCCAATAGATATCCTGATTGTATAAGGGTGCAATCCACAGTTAACAAGTCCAATCTTTTTCTATTTTTTTTCTAATTTCTTCTCTATCAGATACCAGTAGTTGGTCTATATAATTATGGATAATCTTAGTACATCTTATATTTATTGTACAGCTTGAGCCTTTACCATTCATAATAATGATACATAGGACACATAGAAAAAACATTCAAAATATTACAAGTGAAGGAAAACTGCATCCTACAGTCCAACAAATATGGTTTGCGTAGATTGTTTCTATACTAAATCAACAATCAGAAGTTGTGTTAAAATTAGCATCTCATTTGGTATTGACTCTCCCAGCAGGCTAATATTTCTATCAATAAATACAAGAGAATTATGAATGGTCTAGTTGGCAAAGTACCGAGCCTAGGAGTTGGTGTGTGTGTGTGTGTGTGTGTGTGTGTGTGTGTGTGTGACGGGGTGGAGGGGCCGTCTTTGTGCAAGAGTAAATGGTAATAGTAATGGACTAGAAGACCAATCCAGGGTGCTCAGGATCAAATCTCACTGGATGTATTTTATTAAGTTGATTTTCATTTCATTTGATTCTGAGCACATACTTTCTCACATATACAATATATATGTGTCTGTGTGTGCACATGTCAATTTCGCAGTTGTATGAAGATATCAAAATTGACTTTCTGAAATGTAATAGGAAACTTTTTGTACTCACTCTATAATATTCCTATTTTGTAAGTCAGTAACATTTGCTTTAATTCATGACCAGTGACAATCCTTTTCTACCTTATTTGTAATGCATAACACACGGAGTGCTGAAATTCACTAAGACATATTTTGAATAAAAAATTGCAAATTTGAGGGTTCACACATCAAATCCTACTTTCAAACGCTGATGATACTTCAGTGATTTTCTATCGATCATAGACGACCCTATATCTGTAGATTTGGCGAACAAATGAACAGACATCCAAATTTTAGAATATATATATATATATATATATTATTGTGTCATCCACAGACAGCTGTTTCGATGCATTACATCTCTTCAATGTGGCTATAGACTTTCCATTATCCCATCCAGTACCGCAAGGCATATATTTTTCCAACACACATACAAATTTATATAAACAAGCCAGGAGCCTAATAAAAATCATTTTGCACAGCCAAATATTTGTTTTTCAACAATCTCCTTTGTTGCACTTGACTCAATGTGGAATATTAATAACAAATCAATCACCATACGGTGAAAATTTCAGATGAAAATACAGCTAATAACCAGGTGTCAGACTTGATCTACCCTGGTGCGCATGTGTGCACACACAGATAGATTGATATAGACCATATTTTGATTAAAATTGCTTATTTCAACAAGTTACAAGCAAGAGCAAACCTCCATAAGAAAAAGGAACAGAACAGAGTTACAAGTAAATCGATCATATCAGATAAATGTTTGTTTTGACTTGGAAAAGATCTTTTTCATGTCCATTTTGCTTTGAGATTAAAAATTAATATCCAAAAAGATAAAAATAAACCCACGAATGGGGATGGGCAAGGTGTGCAATCTTACTTATTTATTTACCAAAAAGATGTGGAGAAGTAATTATTTTTCAAAAGTAATTAGAAATAATTATATGCAGCCTTTGATCTGAGACATCTTCATGAAAAAAAGACAAAAATACACTGGCCTATATTTTTCTGTAGATTGGAGTCAAAATTCTAACCTGGCTGCAACAACTCATGAGGCAGACAAGCTGCTATTAAAATATTCAATTCAATGTATCGGTAAACAAAGAAATACAGATACAGAACTTTTGGCTCAAAATAGTCATCTAGTCCGAGTGTACTATCACAAGCAAACAAATTCATTCATTCATACATACACATACATACATATATATATACATAAATAGATGCAAAACACATACAGATTTTTTGTACACAAAGAAATACAAAATGTGTCAGATCTACATTTTCATATTTGTGAGTAAATACACAACAGAAATTGCACATGTATGTCTTTATAACAATATCTAGACACTTGGCACAAGTGAGCTAATTCAACAGACTAATTTAATTTGAGCACACATATGCAGAGAGAGAGAGAGAGAGAGAGAGAGAGAGAGAGACCTATGTGAGCCAAATGATATTTTCAGAAAGAACAATGATTAAAAAATACCAATTAAATGGGAACAGAACACAGTAGCAGCGAAACGCTAATAAAAATTTCCTTGCACAGCAACATCTAAATGGGTCATAAAGAATCAAGCACTCTTTTTTTTTCTCAGATTGAAAAGCTTTCTTTGAAATTCTAGGGCTACAATGAACAATCACTATAATGAAAGATACTGTTACTGAGATACGTCTTAGATAATCATATGAGATGTAGAAGGATAAACCCAGCATTTTTCTCCAGGAAAGAAAGAAATTGAAGCTAAATCTGATGTTTTTATAATTCAAAGAAATAAAAAGACTATAACAGTCAACACAAAGATGTAGATCTTTACCAAGATCTAAGTGCAATGACTGCAGTCGGAATCAGACATAAGGGATATAAAACTTACACTTACGGAGACATAATTAATCTGCCGTACCAGATAATCCACAAAAATTTGCATAGAAATAGAAAGATAGAAATTATGGAGATATTAGGTCAGTCCAGAGAGTATCCAGAATTTTATAATATCACTACATCTGGTTGTGCTACCTTCATGTAACTTGGCAACCCATGACAGGAGATCTTATTGTAGAAGCATGAACATACACTCTCTTGTGGGGGTTACTCTGCCGACAGTGAGATGCAATGGAGTGAGCTTGTGTACTGTGTGACCTTAGCATTCACAATGACCAAGGAAATCATTCTTCACAGCTCCATTTTTTTTTTCTTTTTAAACATTACATCCTCCAAGTATACTGGCCCCACTCCCAACCCTTACAGTCCAGATTTGGCTCCTTAAGACTTCCAGCTTCTCATAGAGAGATTTCAGACCGTGACAAAGCAGCTGATGGCGATACCTGAAAGAGGACTTAGACTTTTTAAAAAAAATGGAAGGGATGCTGTGATAAATGTCTGTGGTCTCAATGGTAGTACTTTGAAGGAGGCCAAGGCACCATTGTCCTAAGTAGGCTATTTCTTATGTGAATGATTGGAAACTTGCTGGATAAACAGCGTAGATAATTGTGTATCAGTCCTTTTTCCCAGTTTTGCTGGTGAAGTTGAAGATTGATTCCTTTGTTTACTTCTTTAAAAACTAGCCTTATTATTTGCGAGTTTGATCTTGTTCAGATTCGGGTTGGTCAAAGGAAATCAATTGGAAGCTCAAGAGATAGAAACAGACCGAAAGAATAGAGAGACAATAAGAAACAAAATATCCAGTTGGATATGAAAGAAGCAATTATATTCGTTGGCAGTTGACACTGGACACTTTCAATCCAGTTCTGCTGCTTCTTTCTGACTGCTTAGGATTCAATTGTCCAAAACATTGCTCCCCTTACATCTGGACGTAACTGGCCAACATAAACGCAGTGTTATTCGGTAGTCGCTACATCCTTATCTTTTGTTGCATTACCACATTATTGACTTAGCCAGATCGAATAGAGTAAAACCTCTAGAGCAAAAATACACATCATGAAACCGTGGGTGTAAACTGTCCCATCTTTCTTTGCAAGGAAAAATAAGGCAAAAATGCTGTATAGAAGAGATATCTTGCATTTTATACTTTGCGTTGACCAAAGGAGAAACCCTATGAAATGGTTGAGAGTAGATGGCAAACTTGAGACCCACTATATATCTCTGTATTTCTCTGATCTTTTCTCTATATCTGGGCGGGGCGGGCTGGGCTGGGCTGCCCAAATAAATAGCTCTCCCTCTTCTTTGTCCTATTAGTCTCAATTTAGTCTGAATTTAGAATTTTCATCAATCAGAGGCCACTTTGCTTCCCACTGAGAGGCTACTATAGATTCCAGCATTACCATTCCAGTTTTTCTTTTTACACTTTCTCAGCAGTTAATCAGTCTTGCAACCTTTTTTATATTTCAGTCATTCTGTTTCCCTTACCTGTTGAAAGATTTTCATGTAGTATTTACTTGGGTTTCCTTTTGGAGAGCAAATTATAGCCCAATGCACGAAGAATAGACATTTTTGTTGTGGATATGGGGTGGTACCCAACGGTTAGATGAATTTAAACAGCATGTATAAACCAAATATAGTCCTGACTTTTGCTGCAACTCGTTGAGAAGTCCCAAAGGAGACTACTCAGGAGAAAGAAACAAAGGTGCTGAGGTCGTTTTTTTTTTCCATGATTGAATTCTGATGATTTGGGGTAGCACTTAGAATACTGTATATAACTGTATTGCATAATTCACAAATTCTGTATTAAAGGCTTGATTTGAATCGCGTGAAGAAAGAGTTTCAAAATCCTATGATAAAATATTGTCATTCTTCTGCGTATTCTTTTTTTTCATTAGATTTTCATTTTCTTCATCTTTGATTGGCTTTATTAACACTCAATATCTTAGACCACTTGAACCACTCCTAATCAACAGTGGAAATCTTCTGTGAATATAATAAAAAATAATCAAACCCTTCTGTGAATAGAATAAATATATATCTAAATAACTTAAAGATGAAAAGGAGTAACTTTGATCAGTAGTTATTCTCCTCGATTATAACATTCAAATTCTCTGGCATGAATTTCAAGAGTGGATAGAAAACAGCTAATCTAACAACCGCCTGAAATTTTGTTTTGTAATAAACAAAATTTGGGGCGGAGGTTAAAGTAAAAGAAATAAAGAACACACACAAAAAAAGAAGAAACTATTTTAAATTGATAATATTGAATACTCAATCTCAGAATTGCAAAATGAGAATATCCTACTACTTCTTGGTGATCAACAATACAGCATGGAATGGAGCTAGAAGAAAGAGACAGTTGCAAAAAGACTATATTTGAAAACTTAATCAGCTTTGATAGCCTAATTCCTGAGATGCAGAATGTGAGTTGAAATCTGTCCAAAGTTATTTCTTTATTCCCAATTCCCATAGTTTAATTTTAATTTAATGGCCAGAGGAAAAAAAGCAACAAATAGAGTTAGAATTAGTGATAAAAGTACTAAAACTATAGAGTTAAAAATATCTGAATAGAGCAAGCTGGTTTAAACCAGTGATTCCAACGAGAAAAGTGATTCCAACAGGAAAAGAACTGAAATATTCTTTTGTTTTAAATAATAGAAGTAAAATAAAAATACCATCACTAAAGATTTATAAAAAATAAGATCCTTGTTCATGAAATGTTCAATTAAGACTTCATGAAGCATTTCATAGGGATAATTTTTTTTTCTTTCATCAAGACAACCAAATTGCAACAAAATATGCAATGCTTAATAAAAAAAAACTAAGACACGTGCACCATCTCTAATCATTGTCTAAAACAGAGATTCAGCAAAGTCCAATAAAAAAAAATTGCGAAGAGAAAAAAAAAAGATACAAATACATCCTTCAACCCCATTTTACATTTGTCTCATTCATATATCTTTTCCCAATTGAGATCTACAATCAGTCAAGTTAGGCAACAAAGGTCAATGACAACTCTGGAAGCCTTTTTAAACCCAGATGATGCTGAGTAATCTTGTGATAAAATCATCAAGCAACCAATGCTGACTCTGAAAGACCAATACAGAATAGGGGAGATTTCAAAATTCACAAATAAGGTGAGAATATCTGCGAGGCTTTTCTTGTTTAAATGAGATTTAGAGATTCTTTGAAGTTCAAATTGTAACTAACAAATTAAAAATTAGGTCAAAATGAAGTCAAGAAAAATAATGTGAATTCATACAAGTTGATGCCATACAAATAGACCAGAAGTTTATTTATAATCAACCAAACATTTCCTCTTGCTTTATAAATCTAGATAGTATAATGCATAAAATCAATCTGCAGGTACATTATCAATTCCAGTATCTCAACACATAAGAATCTCCACATATAAACTAGATTATGAAGTATTCAGAGAGCACATACCTCCACCAACATCATAGTCATTAAAAAGTAAACAATCAGGTTAGAGATCCTAGACTATACCGTGACAAAAGCTTGTAATAATTATTCATCAAAGACATATCAATAGTTTGAAAAAACAACTATAATGCAGTTTATCATATTTAATTACAAGCCTCATGATATAGTCCCATTAAAACAAAATATACATACTTTGTTAATAGCAACTTAGGTTATTGAAAGTTTAACAAAAACTTTCATAACAAAAGACAGTCTAAATGATCAGTTATTTTCAAATGTTTTAAATGTTCATAAAAAGAGAAGCTTACAAAGTTATAAGCTGATAAACTGTGTATAAATTTGTTTCTATTTTTCAATCAAAGAGAATTAATTGAATACTTACAAAAGATATGTTAGTTCATGTTTATTCATTAACATTCGTTTAATGTTATTAGCCAAGCCTTTCATTGATATCTAGGTAATAACCATGATAGCTATAAGCGTAATGTTTGCGAGAGAGAGTATATATATATATATATATATATATATATATATATATATATATATATATATATATATCTTTGAGGGACAATGAGAAATTGTATTAGGTGTACACATGAATAGCATTCAAAAGCTACACACAATGCAATTACTCGAAAGCCAAAGAGACTGGGTGTCAATGTAAACAGATTAGTAGGATGATAGTTTTTCAATCTCTTTCAAGGGAAGTCAGTGAACAGTACACAGAAATGAGAAATCAAGCAACTACCCAAGATACAGATGAATGGTCAAAGGATATTTACTTGCTGGGGACGGGAGGTGGGGGGAGAGGAAAACATAGCTGTTTCACCAACTCGCAACCCTAACAGACCCACATATTTCACTAGCTCAGAATAGAACCCTTCCTTTACAGCAGCCATTCTCAGCGGGATGGCCCTGGCTCATAGACTGAAATAATAATAATGAATATATATATATATATATATATATATATATATATATATATATATATATATATATATATATATATATATTCCAACTCCTTTGACAGAGATAAATAAATGAATTTATGCCTATCTGTTCGTGTAGTATCTCTATTTGACAGGAGCCACAGATCCCAAGAAAAGCTCCAGAAGGAAAAAAAAAAATTTGAGAAATACAGCTTAAGGGGTATACAACACTCGCCTCCTTATAAAACACAGAATCCCTCATCTTGGCTATCTATTACAATACCAGAAAGAAAACTTAACACTGGACTGTCAAAGGAAATTCTAGTGAATTTTCAGCAGACCATGGTTTTGGCCGACTACAAGGAACTAGCAGTGATCCCTTTTTTCATTTGCATTGCTGATGAACTGAGCGTCAATTCAAGGAGATAATTCGTTCATCTTTGTTGGCAACTGTTTTTTAAATTTAATATTTCAGACACATTTCTGTCTTTCCAGTTTTAGAGTCCTGCCTCTTTGAGTGTATCCTGCTTCTATATGCTGAAGTGTTAACAGTGCAACATTCAAAGTTTTCTTCATTTATATGGAACGAACATTATGTCTCTGATAAGGAGAGATCAAAACAAAGTTAAATTTCACACTGTTTTGCCTGAATGGAAAGATCCCAGCCCTGTGGCTTATACACCTGTGACTATAACAAACTATTCATAAAGAAAAACTTGTGCAAGATAATACCATGTTTTGTTTTAAAAAAACTATGCAAAGATAAGAAACAGATCAAAAAGATATCTTCAAGATTCATATTTCACTTTAGTAATGTCCCTATTTCCATTCTTGGCCAGTGAGCACGGCAGGAGTAAATGAGGGGAGAGTTTATTATTTAAAAGAAGTAAAAAAGAGGAAAGTGAATGAGTGAAAGTAGGAAGGGGGAAAAGTTGAGAGAGAAAAAAGAGAAAACAGAAAAGAAAAAAAAAAAAAAAAAAAAAGATGTTTTCAGTCAAATTCCCTTCGAAAGAATACTCAAAGTGTTTTTTTTTTCTTTAACTAAATCTAAGGCCATTGAAGTTCATTAAATCCTGTTTTACATGGTTAAAGTCAACCTTAATGAACACTTCCAGCTCTCCAATTGGGTATTTCTATATAAAAGGAAATTGCCTCAACAGCTGTTTCTACCCTAATTCCTAACAACTAATAATGATAAGTATAATCCACACCTAATGTGTATACAATTAGGAGGAATTCACGTGAGAGTAATTTTAATTCTAAAAATAATTAGAAGATAATGGTCTCCAGCACCAGGTCTAAAAATGTTTCAATGAGGGGCTTTTAGCAAGAGGGAAAAGGTTTCAAATGAACTTAGAAGAGATTACGTGGGTGGTAAGAGAAAAATACTACCCCCTCCCCCATTCAGATGAAGTGTTTCTAGAGGGGCTAAAGGTTACACAAAGGGGGGGGGGGGTTGCATCAGAGAAGTAACATTACTACATCATCAAAAAAGCAAATAAAGTCTGTTGAAGCAGATTTGGCCACAGTTCTTATGCGATTGACTTTCTGCAATTGAATACAGGCAGATTGAAAGGAATGAAGATGGGGGGATGCTGGCAGGTGATTGGAAAATGGGAGAATGTGCATCCATCTTCTTCGCATGATGGATAGCATGTGCAGGTCTTGATGTAATTTTTTTTTAAAGTAATTACATTCAAATTAAATAATTCTTAAGTGTTATTCTTCTCATGAATTATTCAAGGGGTTTGGCTTCAGTTCATCTTCAGCTGACCTGTCTGTAATTTCATTATATGAAAGCCCACGTCACTTTTTTTTCTGTTTGCTAGTTTCTATCATGCTAGAGCAAACATATACAAAAATCATGTAATCCTGCTATTCGAACATCCAACCAGGCAATAGGCAGGCATATTGTGTATCATTTGTTAGGTCAAAGTAACGTCGCTTGATTATCAAATGAATAAATAAATTACAAATTGGCCATCAACCAAGCAAGCAGTAGGCGTAACTGGAATGGCTGGTGCTGGAAACTCCTTTCCAAGCTTGCCACCACTTTCATTGACATCCAGTATATAGTTTTGCACAAAGCCTAAAGGGAAATGGAGATCAGAAGAGTGTTGCACAATCCATGATTTATGCATACATAACATCTATCATTCTGTCATTTTTGATGGGTACTCTGCCAGTAAATGAATTGAAAAAATGCTCCATTGTCTTCCCAAGAGCAGCATTTCCATTATTTTCATTTCTTGTGGTTTTTGAGGTAACAATCGTAACAACTCAATTTGCCATCAATTTCAAAAGTCGAGTTTGAACGTTTCTTTTCAATGTATTTTATGGGCCTTTGTTTGTTGTTTTCAATAAAACAGAAGCATTTATTCAAATATGAAATATCATCACAGTAAAAAGTTAACGTGAAATGATTATAGTTTGAGAATAAAAAATGAAATAAATTTGAATTCTAATCCTTCAAATCTGGATTTAATACAAATATCCAAAAATCAACAAAGAGATTAAAAAGGAAATAAAATAAACAAGCAGAGATTAACCGAAATAATCATTAATCAGATCAATTTCACTTGAATTACAACTTACAAGTCTGAATTTCTAAACAAGCTTCAACTAGCAGAAAGTAGGTAGTCATTCAGGCTCTAAAAAGAAGAGATTTTATAAGATTTACATTTGAAATCCTGGTAATTTCAAATTTCAATTCAAATCTAAGCTTCATCATTAAAATACCATTATGAATGGCTGCAACTGTCGGAATGAATCTAAATAAACAGAATTGGCAAAAGCCTAATCCCATTCTTTGACTGAAAACAGAAGTAAATGTCAGGCAAGAAGAAATTACTAAACGTCAATTTATCAATATAGTGAGAAAACAAAATAAAAAACAAGATTTATACATACAGTTGTGCTAAAAATTCCCTACCACCATTCACACTTTTAAATAGATTTACAAAAGTTGTTAACAGGAAAAAAACAGAGGAAAAAGTCAATTGTGGGGACCAAGAGAGAGAGAGTGAGGAGAGGGGGGAAAACAGAGCGGGGGGAACAGGGGGGAAAACAGAGCGGGGGGAACAGGGGGGAAAACAGAGCGGGGGGAAAACAGAGCGGGGGGAAAACAGAGCGGGGGGAAAACAGAGCGGGGGGAAAACAGAGCGGGGGGAACAGAGCGGGGGGAACAGAGCGGGGGGAAAACAGAGCGGGGGGAACAGAGCGGGGGGAAAACAGAGCGGGGGGAACAGAGCGGGGGGAAAACAGAGCGGGGGGAACAGAGCGGGGGGAAAACAGAGCGGGGGGAACAGAGCGGGGGGAAAACAGAGCGGGGGGAACAGAGCGGGGGGAAAACAGAGCGGGGGGAACAGAGCGGGGGGAACAGAGCGGGGGGGGAACAGAGCGGGGGGAAAACAGAGCGGGGGGAACAGGGAAGAAAACAGAGCGGGGGGAACAGGGAAGAAAACAGAGCAGGGGGAACAGGGGGGAAAACAGAGCGGGGGGAACAGGGGGGAAAACAGAGCGGGGGGAATAGGGGGGAAAAACAGAGCGGACGGGAACAGGGGGGAAAAACAGAGCGGACGGGAACAGGGGGGAAAACAGAGCGGACGGGAACAGGGGGGAAAACAGAGCGGACGGGAACAGGGGGGAAAACAGAGCGGAGGGGAACAGGGGGGAAAACGGAGCGGAGGGGAACAGGGGGGAAAACAGAGCGGAGGGGAACAGGGGGGAAAACGGAGCGGAGGGGAACAGGGGGGAAAACGGAGCGGAGGGGAACAGGGGGGAAAACAGAGCGGAGGGGAACAGGGGGGAAAACAGAGCGGGGGGAAACAGAGCGGGGGG
Source organism: Thysanoteuthis rhombus (assembly GCA_963457665.1). Lineage (NCBI taxonomy): Eukaryota > Metazoa > Mollusca > Cephalopoda > Oegopsida > Thysanoteuthidae > Thysanoteuthis > Thysanoteuthis major. The sequence goes on along the minus strand of OY735210.1, from coordinate 4,726,596 downwards.
GAAACAGAGCGGGGGGGAAACAGAGCGGGGGGGAAACAGAGCGGGGGGGAAACAGAGCGGGGGGAAACAGAGCGGGGGGGAAACAGAGCGGGGGAGAAACAGAGCGGGGGGAAAACAGAGAGAGCGGGGGGGGGAAACAGAGAGAGCGGGGGGGGGGAAAACAGAGAGAGCGGGGGGAAAACAGAGAGAGAGGGAAAACAGAGAGAGAGGGAAAACAGAGAGAGAGAGAGCGAGGAGAGATAGAAACAGAAAAAAGATCAGAAAAGCCACAACCAGAAGTAGTCATAGGTTTACCTTTCTATCAGCTCATAGAAATTGGAATTTATATCATTATAGCAGTTTTATGACTGTGTTTACAGCTGTTCCTTCTGCAAAAAGTACCCCTCACCTCTTCACATGTATACAGAACCTTCTATCTCACATAGCCCTTTCAAGTAACACAGAGGCACCCTGCCAACTAACAAGGTTCACTTCTCTGGGACCCAGAAGGTTTTCATCTGGGACATGAAGACATTTTTGGTACCAATCAAAGGTTCAAGCACCCTTGAGAACATGTCCCTTACGTATAAAAAAAAAAAAAAAACGAAAAAAACTCAACTAAATAGCAAATATCAATGTGTCTGGGTGTGTCACATGCATGAACAAGTATTCTCTCTCTCTCTCTCTGTCCCTTGAGGGCTCGAAGACAGGGGGAAAGAGAGGTCATAAATGATTGAGAGGGAACAATAATGTAATTATCTCAATACAAGATAACGAGAAAGCAAAGATTGATGTACTGTCTCTGACTTCTGTTCAATATACTTCAAGGATTTCAACACATTTTATTTTCATTTTCAACTCATCTCATGAATTAAAATAAATAGCATAGTGACAATAGAGAAATGTCAGGATTATTCTGTCCAAGATAATATCTGTGCGCATACCCAAGATCTAAATGTCTCTCCCCAGCTTTCTACCCACGATCAGAAGTGTTGCCTCTGTGCGTTCTAGCAGGAGTCAGACAGGAAGACAAAGATACAAATAGTAAATTATACAGTTCATCATCAAAATAACTTGTTTCTTTGTTCTTTCTAAGATCAAATGATGACATAATTGTAATATTTATACACTCATTTGTACAAATAATTTATACAATTACTACTGCTAAAGCAGTGGCTAGGCCTCTAACAAAACCATCATCGAATGATGAAACTGGGGTCACGCATGATTCGGGGGGGGGGGGCATCATCACCACTAACCAGGAGTGCCCCATGAGTACCATATGATACCACCGGTCTTTGTTGGTTATCCATTACCTTTCAGGTGAACCAGATCCATGCAGGTGCAGTCTCTGCCTGATATTGGAGACTATCTCCTTTGATAATGAACAGAGTATTCAACAACAACTACAACAACAGCCAGGAATCAAACTGCAACAGGAAGCTGTCATCCAGTCAGGTCAGAAAAATATTAGGGTGGATCAATAACTTGATAGCCCAACACATGGTTATCAGATGAATTTTGATCGGATTTTCACTGTATAATGTTGACTATTGGAATTGGATCCACGACTGAAAATGCATTGACCAGGAAGGATAATTTGTGGAAAAACAAATATTTGCAAATTTTTTCATCATTAAGACTTATGATGTACCTACATTGTGTGTGTGTGTGTATATATATAATATAATATAATATAATATATATATATATATATATATATATATATATATATATATATATGACTACTCAATGAGTTCTCAGCATTTTTGCACTATTCCACAAAATAGTTTCAAACAAAGGCCTTTTTTTATTGGTTCTAACAATCTCTGCAGAGGGATTTTTAAAAAATAAATTTTTTCAAATCTCTGCTCAAGTGTGTCTTTGTTTCACTGAACCAGTCTCTTTCTGCCATATCCCTTCAGGATCTGGATAATTATGGCTCTTCACTGCTCAAACCAGTGAATTGCTATTATTGTTCTAGGGAGATATAGTAGAATGGTCTCCAAATGCCATTGCCAAGTTTTTGTCCTTGTTGCTGCTCAACGCTAGGAAGCCCAGTCTTCATTACCATTTTATCCATAGTTGTAGGGAGAACAGATGTATTCATGCCCTTCTCAAGGACATTAGCGTAAAGAGAATAGTTGGCCAGAGTTAGAACTCAGCTTGCAGATCCCATTGTCTGTGCCATTAATCATTACTCCACTTGTACCTCTGTTCAGTCTAAAAGGATTTTTTTTTCCTTCTTTTTCCAAATTACTTTGAAATTTGCAAATGACTTTGTGCAAAATGTCCCGATGGCAAATCACATCTTTGTTGACATTTTTTGAATCGTAAAATTTCAATAATTAATGCAAAGTCAGCTTTCCTAAGAGACACACTGACGGGAGGGAAGGTATATATGAATACACGAAGACAAGGAAGGACTTTTGTAAATTTAAATATGCTCCTGGACAGGCATTTACAAGTGCATGTAATGAATTTGCATTAATTTGGATATGACCGTGTGGGGATGAAAGCAGGCTTGTGTACATACAGTGTGTTTCCAAAAATGTAAGCATTAGTGTTCATTACCAACACCTTTAGTTATTAACTGAAACTCAATTGATCATTTTCATTTAAATTAAATTAAATATAAATTAAATACTATAACAAAGTTTGAATGAAATACCCGTGCTTGAATGAGGCTTCAAACGTCCTTCTGTAACAATACATCAAGAGACTGACTTGCAAATACCAATTAATGAGCTATATATGCTGGTATAGGCAATCAACTCAAGAACGAACTAAATATACACTGCATCCAATGCACTGGTATTATGATTAAGGGGCCATCTATTGAAACTCTATATGGCAGTCATGGGGCTTTGAGCAAGTTACACTGAGCAGTAGTCCTCCAAATACCCTTTCAAACCATTCATCATAGTCTGGTATATACAGTATCTGAATTGTGTGACAATTTTCAATTGTGGTTTATAGTTATTGGGTCTTGTGGCATGAACTCCAAGATGTTTCCAAAGAAGATATCAAATGGAATTAAATCTGGTGAATGGGGCGGCATATTCAACACTGCATCTTCATCTTTGTCCTATCACAATGTAATTATTGTGATATGCTCATTTGCATGCAGGAACAAATGTAATTCTTATAAAATCTCTTCTTTTTAGAGCCTGAATGACTACCTACTTTCTGCTAGTTTTCTATCCATACACCAGTTTCTATCTCTATGTACATACATGCAAAAAAATACAAGTAAAGATTTGAAAAAAAGCATTGTGGGTTAAATTTCATCCCATATTTGAAATGCATGTATCTGCATGATGGATCATTCTTGATACCATTCCTTAAAAAAACTCCATTGGTTTAGGAACACAGAGGTTTTTTTTTATTCTGTCCTACCATTTTGTTCAGCACCCAGACTGAATTATTCCATCTCGTGATCAAAGGGGAAGGAAAAGAAATGTTCCTCAAAGAGTTTACACACAGATACAAATAAGAAAGATTTCATATTTCTAAACCAAAGAAGAATTTCATTTCAAAAGAAGTTTTACAAAAATGAAAATTACAAAAAACAGAAGTAGTGACCACTGCAAAAAAAAAAAAAAAAATTCACTTTAGAATAAACACCATCCCAATATTTAACATCAGAGGGAGTGACCTAGCCATCATATCTAATCATTAATTTGGTTTTACATTAAACAATATATCTGAACAAAAATATTAACAAAACTAGAAAGCACACACAGTACATATATCCGTCAATGCAATATACCAACAAAAACTCAATGAAAATCATTACATATATGGCGACTACACAGGAGACGCAATTATCCATATTTCAGACCATTGACTCAATATATGAAAAAAAAAAAAATTCTCAATGAAAAAATAATTCCTAGACTGCTCCAGAATCAATTCTTCCTTACCCTACAAAATATCATTGAAATTCATTGAGAACTTTTCGAGATATTGTGTGGAAAAGCAGACAATTATGGGTGAATACAAATACCCTTTTGTTGGCAGAGGCAAATGAAGTAACGCAGAGAAGATTTGTAAAAACACAATGCCTGAAGCAATTTCCTATAAGCCATTTTAAAAATGATTATTAAATCAGTTTTATACAAATTTCTCATATTTTTAAACGCCTATTAAGGTGGAAAAGGTATATTTAAATATAAATCATTTTAACAAACAAAAATATGGAAAGGAGAAAAACAACATAATTGTCCCGAAGTGAATTAAAACAGCAGCTGTCATAAATTACTTTTCAGCACAATTCCTGACAAATACTCAAAGTTTTGACAAATACAAAATTTTTTGAATTTTATCTGTAGTGGGTAAGAGGGAGGGATTCAACAAAGGAATGTTCACCTTACCTAAATGCACAACACCCAAATATGTAACAATGGGGCAGGAGGGGAAAGCCTTCCTATCCCAGATACAACCCTAGATAAATCTTTGTCTAGATATATTTCTTCTCACCACCACAAGCCCTCCCCCGTTTGCTTAGACATTCCACTAATGTTATCCTCATGACATAACTTGATCTCGATCTACAATAAAACATAGGAATCAAGGCCCAGATATGGATTCAGCAGAATTATGCAATACATTACTAAGAAGGTATCAATTTTTGAAAACAGATTTACTAGATAGAATAAATAAGAAAACAGAAAATGTACATTCTATAGATTTACCGGATCAACGTGTCACTCGCGAGCACTTCTACCAAGCTTGCTGAAATATCCATTTTACATGATCATTTCTGACCAGACGGACGCAGATGCAATGCCCCTGGCATTGCTCTGCATAGAATTAACCACAGGGATTGGGGGTTCATCCTGTGACCAAGTCGAGTGCTCCTTTGTCTCTGCAACTAAATAATGTTCTAAGGAAGTTTTGCCCTAAAAGTTTCTTAGTAAGGTTCCCAGCGTTAAACTGACACTGTGTCACATCCCCTTCTCATGGGGAGGGGGGGGTAAATAAGAGCATTTCTGCATAAGATCAGAATATAGTCTGTGGGGTCATTGGAAAGTATCACAAGAAAATTTTTTTTATAGTTACAATTGATATACATTGCGTTTTGTAAACATATCTTGATCATTATTTAGAGTACTATTATGTTTATGATATTCTGGTGAAATAGGAAGTGTTTCTCAGGTGTTTTATCTGCTTAGAAAGGAACAATAAATACTATATACCATGATTTTGAATAAGAACCATGCATACCTGTCTCAACTCGTCAACGAACTTGGGAGAAAGATCTTGTTTTTAACCCAGGAACTGCCTGTAAAGGGCTATAAATATATAGTTCTACATAATGTAAAGATACAAATTTTTTGCTACTATTAACCTTCACATTTCCTGTCGTTTTTTTTTTTTTTCTCGCAACTAACCTCAAGCCGATGTCCTTTCATTCATGACCCTTTATGCCAGGAGGTTGTTTGCTCAATACACAACCTCTCTCACCACTGAGCTACAGGAACTAAGGAGGAAGCTAGAGTCCAAATCAAACCCCAAAACTCATTCCCTATGCGAATCTCTTCTGTGCTAGGTCTGTTATTAACTGGTAGTTCAATATCAGTAATCCAATTTTCTTTTCAATTTTCATTTATCTTATTGGATAAAGTATTGTAAATCATTATTATACATGTTTTGCTACTATCTACCTCCATCTTAATTGCAGTTGCTCTTCACTGCAACCTATCTCAGGCCGGTTCCTCTTTCGTAGTGAGTAAATGAATTAATAGCGGGTATTGAAATGTAGAATAATTTCCCTCTGGAAATCGAACTCACAAATCTCTACGTTGAAGGGCGGCTCGCTTAATGTGCACCCTGCTCAAGATATTTGCCATCAGAAGGTCGCATACACACACACAGAAAGATACAGGTTAGCCATAACTTATGTTTCTTAATTCACCAATGATCAACAGTTGTAGACTCTGACCTCTGAAGGGTCACTAGATCCATCATCAAATTCCACCTGATCCTACGCCTTCATAACCTGCACAAGCGGTGCATAGAAGAATAGCAAACAACTAACCCAGTCTCATAGGTCAAACATGAGGGCTTCGAAAGTGGAACACTGAGAACATAAATATCAGCTTTACAAAATACTTCAGTCCAAGTTATACTATAGCACCTATTGTCTAAAAATTCATACTAACACATCTCTGGCTTTCATTTGCTCCAGTGGGGCCAAATAGATGACCACTGACGCCATTTATCAGAAATTACACACCATTAACTCAAGTGTCTACCTCTAAAACTGGTCATGGTATTTAGAAAACTCATCAACCCACCAGCACCCCAAACTTGACTGCCCTGACCTTTGACACTTGACTATTGCTCATACCAAGTTACTCATCCATGCTGGAAGTCATCAAGTGCACCATATCTGAGTGACCACCAAAAACTATCCTCATTGACCTTTGAGGCCCATTTCCAAGATTATCTGTTTCCTATTGCTTATAAGAGAAGGAAAATAACTGAAGATGCACTAAATTTTAACTATCATTCAATATCTTTTCTGATTTAATGAAGTATCATGGACAATTATTTCCATTTTTTTTTAAAATAATTCTTCCTTCACATCAGTTTTGTAAATTGTGATTAACAAAAAAAAATAAAATAAAATAAAGATGAAGGAAAATATTAGTCAAAAATCAATGATGGTTTACGATATTAAGTAATAAAAATGAATAATGAAAAATAATTGCTTAACCGAAATAACAGCTAAGAAACAAAAACAGGGCATCAGAGAGATCAGGAATGTACAGTATATTTAAGGGCTACATTTGATCTTTCAAGCCTTACAGTTTTCATAACTCAGGCAGTGAGAGCAGCAAAGCTTTTACTAGGCTTTCCTAAGAAAAAATGAATAGGAGTTTTTTTTCCAAGTCTAATTTGATATAATGCAATGCACACCTAAATAGTAGACAAGAATTGCACTAAACTTTCCATATACACTGAAAAAAAATTTAAATTACACGATTCTCCAATTTGTGAACATAAGAGTAAAAAAAGTTTTAGCATTGAAAATGAGAAATATTCCGCAAGTCAGGCACAAATGATTTAAATTCAAAAATAAATTAACTGTAAGTGATCAAGAGATTGGTGGTTCGAATCCACAATAGTATTTATAGTACTTTCCAGGATGCTGTGTGTACTCATTAGTATAAAAGAAAAACGGGAAAAATGCCTACCAGCACAATGTGTTAATATGAACAAGAATATCAGAAGATAAAATAGATCTAAAAATATCAATGCAATGGCAAAAAAGAACAACTTTTATTATAAAGTTTAGTTACATAAGGGTACATACCACTATGAATAGCTTTTCTGTGCCACTGCATTAATATTAATTAGCCTATTTTAAGTCCATATATCATTGTTTAAGTTTTCACAATTATATTAACACATTGGGCAGATTCACTTTTTCCTTAATGGTATGTGTGTGTGTGTATTATATATATATATATATATATATATATATATATATATATATATATATATATATATATATATATACACACACACACACACAATCTCCAACTTATTTATTGTACATGACTTGTTTACCTGATGCTGTCAAAAAATTACATCAATGATGAAGCAATTTGACAATTACATTGTACACAAATCAAAAATATTATGTGCCTTAGTATTTTCTTGTTTATCTTCAATATTTCCTGATTATTAAACTAATCTAAGAAGTAGAATTAAGTAAAGATACCATTTATCAAGTTTAATGTAATATAAAATTCTACTTCTACCACGTTATGTCACCAGATGTCACTGATATTGACAGCCGACTAATACACATTGCTAATTATCATCAGTGTGGATTTGTATCAAATATCAAATATACTCAATTTACATTATCATAACAGTAAGTGGCTAGCTTAGAGAGATGGTCTGCAAGCTAGTCCTTACAGACCATTGGCTAGTCCAGTAAGTCCAATCCTTATAAATGCTCAATTACTGCACCCTTGGTCAGCTTAACCATTTAATTTGATGTTATAGGTGAAATATTATTCAGTTACATCTGAAAACCTCTGACCCACTAATACACTTACCACGCCTACCAAGTTTCATAGATTTATAGAAATACAAACAGTGTGAATAGAAATGTTTGAACGTTTTAATCCAACTTGAATGAGGTTGAACTGCAGGACTTGTATTTGCAATACGTATTACACAATTATGTTCTCATGTATTTGTTATGAGACAGTGCCACAAATTCAATCAATGGTATTTACCATTATTTCAAATTAGGGCTTGAGTATGCGTATTACAATAACCTTTCATTTGTATGTGTACATTTGAATATTTATCTACAAAGGTGAAACGCAACACAAAGGTTGTTCAAAAATGAGAACCCTAACACACGAGTGGGTGGTTCCAGAGATTGTCCAGTTCCCTGGCACTCATTTTTTGATGGGCTTGAACTTATCCCTTGCAATAGACAGGTGTAACCTGGGAAGATAACCCCCTGGAACATGACATTATACCTGGTGGGGGGGGGGCAACAGAGAGAAGTCCTGTGCCGGGTGAGTATTATTTGATATCATGAATGAAAGAGAGAAAGAGAGATGAAAACAGGGGAGGGGAGGATGGACGAAAACAGGGAGGAGAGATGAAAAAGAGGAGGAGAGGTAAATACAGGTAAATTATATGTACTATCAAGATATCAGTACGCGTGGTTGGTGTTTGAATACAAGTAAAAGCTAAGATTCTAAATACCGGATCTTCTAAGGAGACAGTCTCAAAATTTGGTTGATGGCACATCAATCATTTTATCCAATGAAACGGCCTCTCCCCATTTGGGAAGATTGTCGCAACAGAGACTTCTAACACCCATCCATTGTTGGACATAGACCTTCCCCAAAATCTGCCAAGCCATGTGGATCCCTTAAATTTTAGCTGGGAAATGTTAAGAAAAAAAAAGGAAAAAAATAGCATATCCTTAGGATTTCTCTCATTCATCACAGTTCATTATAACTCTTGCTCAAGTTCTGGACAATATGAGGGAGGACAATGGAGTTTCCATTTACCTTCTGAGCCATTCTTTGGAACGGGGGGGACGACGACGAATGGGTGCAAGCCGGGGGGGGGGCTTAATATATGGTCACTCATGAATCTAGATTAGTAAACAGAATATTAGGTCATATTTACTGATACCATCAAGGTTTACAAAGAGACCTGATGAAAAACTGCTGACACCCACATTGACCAAAAAAGAAAAAGAAAAAAAATTCGAAGCTAAAACAGATGGTTTCTGAAGAGGAGGAAGCATAACAAATAAATGGAGGGATAACATGTGTGGTTAGTCACTCAATAGAAACCAGCCAGTAACTAATGTCTATTCGCAGCATGCTCAGTTAGGGGTGATCAATTTAAAAAAATTGGAAACGATGGGGGGGAATCAATGAATAAGTTATTCATCTCACCTTCCGTCAGGCAGACTAATTTTCAAAAATCAAGCAGATACAAATTATGTAATAATTTAGCATTAGCTTACATTGCAAATTTAACCCACTTCTAAAAACCTGTCAGGGGGGATTGGGTGTTTAAAAAAATTTGTTTTGTAGACATAAGGTCTAAATGTTCAAATTTTCAGCCTTTCAACTCCATTGGTATGGTTGGTAACCGTGATACATAGCCAGCCAGATCATCTTGAAAACCTAAGAAAGTTTTCGTTGACAGTTTCTGATATATAAAATCAGGGAAGTCGGAATAAAAACACATAGCAAATATATACTAGTTCACACATAGAAATACAGATGCCAACATACAGACAGACAAGAGATAGAGTCATATATAAAAAATGAAATGAAAAGAACTCCTCCAAAATTGCCACAGGAAATTGACAAATACAAAAAAATGGGAGAAGGAAAAAAAAAAAAATAATTATCAACCAAAGCAAAAAAAAAAAAAATATGAATGAATAGAACAGAAGAATAGTTGAAGAAAAAAGACAGTTTTCAAGTTTACTGCTTCATAATGAAAGTGACAATAATTTTGTTATTTTATTTTCCCAATCTTTGCTAAGTAAATATCAATTCAAGTTTGCAAATAGAGGAACAGAGAAGTAGTAGTCATTGGGAACAGAATACATAGCTTTCATATATACAATAGGCAGTAAACTTAGGCCTGCCAATTCTCTCTCTCTCACACACACACATGTACACACGAGAAAAAAAATTATGAATGAAATCTAATTGTTTGCAGATGACACCACCAGTTCACTTACTTCCTTCACCAGTTGCAATAACAAAAGACAAAAATAAATGAACTGAAGATCACATTTTGAAAAGTGAATCAAATAAAATGCTAAAACTAAAATAGAAAAAAAAAAAAACAAAAAAACAACAACATATGGTGTGTGAGTGTGTGTGTGTGTGTGTGTGATTCTATTTCTTTCAGTCTTCTGGCAGTAGTGAGACTCTACTGATTCTTTATATAGCGAGTAGTAGAACAAGTCAGTACTGACCCAGCAAGGAAAGAAAATAAGGAAGTTTTATTTTACTCAGAGCCAGAAACCTCCAAAAAGACAAGGGCAAAAACCAGAATAGGAACCTGGAACATCAGAAACTTGTTAGAGATTGAGGAAACCAGCTCAAGTGGCAAACTGGAACCAACAAAAGAAGAGTCGGGAGGTCAAAACAGACTTGGAAAGGATCAGTCAGGAACAAGGCAAAAGAAGCTGCAACAACTACCACCAAGCTGATGGGAGTTGGCAGGGTGTGGCGTGACTGTGGCCCCAGGTACCACTCCAAGTTTATAGGAATAAACAGTAACAAAGTAAGACCTCTCTAGCCATCAGAGCACCAAGCTCATTCATTCATTTCGTTCAGCTCTCACTACCATAGTTAGTTCCCTCTATAACTATAAAGCGAGCTTCACTCTCCCAAGTCATTACATGTCAAGACTAAACCTGCTTTACCTTTCCAACCTACTGGATGACTCCAGTTAATCGAACAATCTCATTTGTCTTAGCAACTGGCAAGCACTCATCAAAAAAAGTTATCACTGAATCCGCAGTAAAATCCTTTTATCCCACAGCAATTTGTTTTCTTTTTGATGCGGGAAAGGTTTCCTCCTTTGGGAAAAATACTAAAAGAGGAAAAACAAGAACCACAAGTTCAATGATGCATCTACAATCCCTGGTGGTAATAGCAGGACAAATAGGAAGAGGAGCAAATTGTCTTCCTTTGAGTGGATTCATTCTCATACTTGTAAAATATTTCAACATACAAATATCCCAGGAGTATTATTTTCAACCAAAATTGTGAATGGTTTTTTTTTAGATACAAAAATGCCAGACTCCTACGTTCCATTATTACATCATAGCATGAATGACATCACATCTCTTCCCTCCTTTCTATTTCTGTTGTTCAACATAAGTGGGACCAAGTGACCGAAAAGTGTCTCAGAGATGGGTGGGCAAACCTCAAAATAAACTATGTTTGACTAATTTACCTCATTTGAGCCCAATAAAAAAATAAATAAAAATAAAACAAACTGTTTTATAAGAGAGAGATGCTGGAAATGACACTGGATTTAAAAATCAAGGAAATTACTGTGAATTCAAGACCCCCGCCCCTTTTTATTTTTTGTTTTTCTGTTCCTGGAGACTTCTTGTGGAGCAGAGGGTCACAATGCAGTAGCAAATAGGTTCTACAGAGTGGAGTGGCCAGCCCCACGCCCTAAATGGGCAACTTAACAGAGTTAAAGGGCTGTAACTGCCTGGTAATTCACCTATAAGTGTGGAAAGGGGGGGGGTGTATTCATGCCTTTACCAAGGGCATTAGAATTAAGTGAGTACAAGCAGTCATGGCCAAAACTCAATCAGTTAATTCTGTCTTCCCTGCCAATAACCACTACGCCACTTCACACCTCCTGAAGAGCACTAAACTTTAGAAACTATAACCTAGAACTGACACAGAAAAAAAAATTAAAGAGTAGAGACTATTAAAAATTCATGCAGTCCTAATTGAAGTTATATTTGCAAGATTTCCAAAGGTCAACCAACTTTAGAAAACAATCAAGTGTGCAGTCCGTGTTGAATTTAACTTTCAAATACATTGTAGGGAATTTAAAAATTCAAATGAGTAACTTTTGATTGAAGTTACTTCAACTCTCATTGGTAACTTTGAAATTTTTTTTTCTTAAATACAATTTGCAAAAGAATATTTTTAAAATCCCATTCATTGAAGAGGTCAACAAGCAGTTACAAGCGGTCCAAAGAGTTAAGCAACTAGAAAACGAAAATACAATAAGAACAGAAAAGTATAACATAATTTGTTTAAGATGCTGACGAAGGGAAAATATGCATTTATGGACAGAAGGTAACAAGATCAAGGACAAGAGTCAGAGCCTAAATAGATTTGGATTTTAACAAAAAGCACTAAAAAAGTCAAATAACCATTTTAGACTTGTAGATGTTCCAACAGAGGAGCAAATGTCAACTTCTATTCTCAAAAGAAGTTTCAAAATCTTCATTAACTCGTGATTCTTGAAGAAAACTTAACCCGCCTTTAAACTACATCAAATTCAATAACATAAAGTCTATACAATTACAAAAGCTACAATTTTATCTGTCTGTATGTTCACATTTGTAGATTTGTATGTGTGTGCGTACCTGCAACATTGAAAACATGTCCAAATGTATGTACACAAAAATCTGTGAGTTAATACAATGCATATACTCATGACACCATGTAATTGAAGGTTAGAGTGATGTAACAGTTATCTGAATGGAAAATGGGATCAGTGAGCTGAGTTTAAATTCTGTCCAAGGCTCTTTGCATTCACTTTGCATAAATGCTCCTGAGACAGGCATGGGTCTATCTCACCCTGAGCTCTAGGTGAAATAATAGGGCAGATTGGGCTCTCTAGCCTTGGTTGACAACAAATCTGGGAGGACAACTCTGAATTCAAAATTATGAGTAAAAATAGCAAAATTAGTGAAGGGTGGGGCTTGTAACCCCATCCTGTAAAAAACCCACCAGCTTTAAAAAGGATCAGAGCATTAGCTGAGGGACTGATTGGATTCAGAATCCAGGACCTGGGTAAGTGTGAGATGGAATTGTATACAAGTCAATTATTTACAGTCAGACTTTGTCTGACTGGGAAATTAGCCTTTTGTATATTTTTCTTAGCTTCTGAGAGTTGTCGCTATTGTGTGGCTAATCTTTTTCATCTGAGGTCCCCATTCAACTAATCTGATCAGCTCAGCTCCAAAGAGAAAGCCAAAGAAAAGCAGGTTGTCACCTCGAGTATGCCAAAGTGTCTTGCAACACATTGGAAGATTCTAGCCCTGATAACACAGTATTGACTTCAGAAAGAAAAGTAAATAAATAACCATTATTTCATTAGGATATAATTAGTAACAACTACACTCTAAGCTACACTTTCAAAAAATGTATCATCTACCAACACCTATAAAAAAATAAATAATAAATAAACTTGTAATTGTTGTTGTATTCATAGACCCCATTGCTTACCACTTAATTTGTCATATGGAACTCATTGGGGTGAGATTTAATAATGATGTTTTGAGAATTCTGAAAAATTCACATATTAGAATAATCCATTCTGTCTGTAAAAGATTCAGTCTGTGATCCATAATTCAATCAAGAAAAAGGTCAGACTTTCAGAGCTGAATTTTTAGATACCAAATGAAATGGTAAAAGAAATACATACTATGGAAGATGATTTCTGTCTGAATCTTTTGGATGAGGGATTAACAACATGTGCAGAATTTTTCTGACTTTTCATCATATTGGAACGTGACATTCCAGTTGTTGTTCCAACCTCAAGTACCAATTTTTCTATATCAACATGGTGGATTTCACACACAGGCATCTCAGAGAATCCTGTAGAGAAATGCTCCAGCAGTGGCAAAATTTGGACATCAACATTATCATGACATCAAGAATGATAACATTGTTATGATCCTAGAATTTCTCCCACCAAAGAATAGATAGGACATTCCTTCCCAATACTTGTATGATGACACCTAACCACAGTATTCAAAAGCATCCCTATTTATAGTACTCACTTGAAGAAGGCCGTACAGTACAATGGCTGGTGTTCACTAGATGAACCAAGGACAACAGTCAAAAAAAACAACAAAAAAAAAAACCAAACACTATACATAATGTAAACAATGAGTTTGAAAACAAATTTACGCAAGAATAGTCATTTGTGCCATTTTTAATCAATTTATATCTGCAAACAGCAGAGACTAGATACTAGTTCTAATAACTCTGAGAATAATGACACATCTTGTTCCTTGGAGTAGTGGTTGGAAAGTGACTTTTACAGATCATTCCTACTGAGGTGAGTTCAATTATGACCTTGACATTCCAAGTTGAGCTTAATAAATATTGATAATTCTGAATTTCACACAACATACATCAATGAAGGTTCACTTCTTTTCGGGGGTTTCAATAATCCACATACACGTGCACACACACATATATATATATATATATGTATACATACATATACACATATGTATACATACATATACACACACACATATATATATATGTAACACTTTTTACTGATAGATACTTGGATCCTAAGCTATGAAATAGAAAGACTGATTTACAAGTTTTTTAAAACGTCTTTCACAGAAGAATAGTTGAGAAAGAAAAATCCTTTCTCCCCTTCCCTTAGTCAGCCAGTGGAAAAAGTTCAATTGCATCAGAGAAGCTTCTTTGATTTCCTAACCACAAACAATATTCAAATGAAGGATTTCGAAAGAGGCTTTTCCCCAGTGCCACCCCAACTCCTAAAAACAAAGATGGGAACTGAACAAACAAGGAATCAATGAAAAGTGCTATGAAGTGATGTTGATTTACAATGTAAGGCTGTATCTAATCCTCCAGAGTAACCAACACAAAGTTCTCTACAGGCCAACAAAGCCACAGACCAAGTTTTAACAGTGTTTTCTTGTCCTTTCTGAAGCTTAATCATCCCTTGATAAAACCAAGTTAATAAGCAAGGTCCCTACAGAGAACTGATCTATTTCCTAAATTTGGTCTTCATTTGTATTTTATTCACTGTATTTGCCAGCATTGAAAACTGTTTTTATGTAAATAAGTCTTGAAAATATACAATATATCCTACACGTAATAGTTTATTTTTATTTTTTCTCAGCCTATCCCATTTTTTCCACAATTTTTTTACGTCCAAGTTGGAGTGCACCTCAAAGGCTGGAGCATCCTAAGTGTTGGGAGGTATAGTTTTTTTAATTCAATTTCTGGTATTCAGGAATTTGGAAAATGTGCTGTAGGCCAACTGACAAAGGTAATATTTTCACCCATGATATCATAAAAAAAACATTCATCACACAGAGAATTCATCAGTTTTCATCATAACATCTGAATAACTATAATTCTCAGAGCCAAGGACATTTCTGCCTCAAGAAAGCAGCCCTATTTTGACTGTCAAAATATCATGAAAAAAATTAAAATAAAATAAAGTAAAATAAATAGGATTTGTTTAAAAGTAACTTCTGGCTCGAAGGACCAAGGGTATATTTTTTAGACTCTTTTTTTGGAAGAAATAGCGACTATCAGGAAATACAGTAATCAAGATGTAGATCACTTTTGTTGACAATTGACCTTATCTAAGTTCATTCAGATCAAGTCTATCATTTCCTAATGCTTTGGTAACAACTGATTGGACGCAATAGGAAAATCGGCTGACTTTGATAGCACTTTTTGTATTTTAATCATTTCTTTTAAAAATATGATGCCAAGTAATGCAGAATCAGTCAAGTCTTTTATGCTCCCTTACCAGCACTATTTTTAATCAAAACTATATCAGAATGATTTTTTTTGGTATACACACAATTTCACGGGTTATCAAACAGCAACAATCATTTTTCATTTACAATGAAGAAGACATTTTTGTTTAAAATTCTGGAATAAAGGATTGTTATTACTTGATCAATCATTCAAACTAGCATCCCCACTCTTGTTGTTTTGATTAGAATTCCTTTTGAAAAAAAGAAAAAAAAAAAAAAACACAAATCACACGCCTCAAGGAGAACAAAGGGCAAATAAAGTTCTAAAGGCATAAGTTCTAGTATATATTTCAACACGGCAAGAATATGCTATACAGGACCCCTCCCCCTCCCCCCAAAAAACTTTTGCGATTCTGTGACTATCATGCAGAAAACACCGAAAAACGAACAAAAGGGAGACAAGGTATACCTAACGTAGTCTTTGCTGGTCAACTGAGTATCTGAGGAGTAATGGGTACCTTGGGGGTGTAGTGCAGAGCATTTCTTTCTTTATGTAATTCATATACTCAATTGACTAGGGTTTTCAATCGTGTACACAAGAGGACTTTAATCTGAATACATTTCAGATTATGATGAACTGATATGTGAAATTTGAAGTCATTTTTTTTTATCAAGCACATTCATTGTTTGAGGGTGTATACTAGTATATATATATAGAGAGAGAGAGGAAGAGAGAAGAAGGCTTTAAACATTAATATAAAAATAAAAGTAATTTTTTTTTTCAAATTCGTCATTTCAGACAATTATTTCCCAATATCCGTTGGTGAAATTTTTTTATTGGTTACTTTTCACACAGAATCAGATATCATGGTGTGTATATATATATATATATATATATATATATATATATATATATATATATACACATAAATATATATATGTATAAATGCCTAAATGGGTATTTCAATGAGTAAACATATATATATATATATATATATATATATATGTTTACTCATTGAAATACCCATGCAGGCATTTATACATATACTTTCAGATATTCACATCACTGAAAGTATCTGTATAAATAGAGATATATACAGTTATAGGCATACATACACAAAATGGTGTTAGTAAATGTCTACTATATCCTAAGATGACAATAAATGAGAAAGAGGACAGATATTGAGTATCAGTGTCTGGTGAGTTACAAGGGAAAACTGATCTCAACACAGCCTTGAGTAAGATGAAAGACTTTTTCAAAGTTTGTCCATTGTTTTATTGTTGTCATACTTACAAGATTCTATTACAGATAGGTAGTAGAACATTTGAATTATTTGCAATAAGTTGAAGTCAACACAAAAGGTTATCAATGGAAACTTATCAAAGAACAGACAGGAAGGAAGGAAGGGAGGAAGGGTTATTCAAGAATGAAAAGGAGGGAGAAGGAAAGGTAGAGACACAGAGAAGAGCTACAGAGAGACAGAGAGAGAGGGCAAAAATAAAGGTGGTTAAAAAAAAATCAAGTGATACAAGAGATGGTCATAAGGAATACCAACATCTATATGGGTCAAGGAACACTAGCCTGTATTCATTCCATACAAACAAATGAATTGAGGAGTTTATTTATTGCTATGAACCGAATGAAAAAGCAAGAGAATGAATCACTGGCAATATTTCGCACAGTGTGGAAGAAGATGGCTCAAGTGGGTGCCTCCGCCATAGCACAATGGTTATTATACCAAGCTGATCATCATTACTGAGTGATGAGTTCAGTTCTCTATGGGTGCCCAAAATTTGTGGCCTTGTGCTAGGCTACATCACACTAAGGAAATACCTATAATACAATCTGTATTGATGCCTCACTTCTGAGTTAATGGTTAACAACTTAGACTATTACTGCTCTGTAGTGTCTTTGATACACATTAGGTACCAGACATTAGTGGCCTTGGGCCAAACTAAGCTGAGCCAGAGATAACAAAAATAACTTCTGAGAACTTCTCTCATGAAGATCTAAAATGAAAACAGAAAAAAAATACCATCGAAACTGAATATCAGTAGATAAATATCTAATACAAAAAACAACACAAACAAAAAAATTAAGATGATTAGTATTATTTCAGAAATACAATAAAACAGTGGATCGATGCTTACATTCCCATCATAAAAAGTTATTCTCCGATATGTTTGGTCACAAGAGAGAAAGAGATCAAAGCCGTAATGGTCAGGACTCGACCGGTGCATCCTCTTCTTCACGTACCCATCCCAGGATCTAACGAAATGACTCAAAAAAATCAATCAATCGGTCATCACGGGATAATTGTTCATTGTATGGATTAAGTCTAGCAAGAGGAAGGAAAGGCAATCTGATACCCGAAAGGCAATTCCACACTTTTCTTTTTCAAATCTACTTCAATTCTCTGCCTCCACACCAAATGATAGTTCAGCGTTGAAAATGATTGCCCTCGTCACTTGTAATCGTTACATTGGAGACGTTTACTATCTCCTGTATACATGATCAACTGTCACGCCTTCTTTTGTTTGAGTGTCTCTCACTCACAGATAGATGGATAGTTACAATTTTACTTATCAGTTTCATGCCGTTGCGATCAATGGACCTGTCGATTTGATCAGTAACAACAGAACTGTAAATATATATCTACACTATTTTACATTTCAAAATATTAGGCACAAATACCATAGATAAATCACCCCCCCAAACATACAAGTTTTGAATATACATACATACATATATATATATATATATATATATATATATATATATACACACAAATATATATATATAATAATTAAATAATTGAGTCATCCCTGGACAGCTGTTTCGTTGTATTACAACTCTTCAGAGTGGTTATAGACTATCTATTATCCCATCCAGTACTACGAAGTATTGAAACCTTTGCGTGGATTGTAACCTTTGCTTCAGAGGCTGGCATTTTTACCTCAGCCCTACGCAGAACTGGATGGTCAGTAAGGATATAGATATATATATATAGGTAAAAAATATTCAAACCCCTTTATGAAGATACCAATCATAGTTATGAATATTTTATTCTTTTTTCATCTTCTTACATGACACAAAAAGAAAGATGGGCCAAGTTTTGAAAATGTCAATCATAATAGTAAAATAGTTGTACAGCAAGCTTGAATAATTTTAATCTGTTCCAAAAGAAACCACTGATAAGAGGTTTTTGCACTGCACTCTCTTGATTGAAACTAGAAAGCACTCAGTGCATACCTTGCCATACACTAACTTTAACCTCGAGTGAAAATCAATTCAGATATACCATCGATGAAGGGGATATAATTGTGTTAAGTTTCAATTTTCCAGACTATTGTTGTCATATGTGAAAAGATATCACTCGAAGAATAAAAAATGAGAAAAAAAAAACCTGTATCCATACAAAATTCCAATCAATTGTTCCATAGCCCATAACCCACCCTTCCACCAAATGTGATCGAAATTCATTGAGAACTTTCCAAGATATTGTGTGAACAGATAAACAAACATGAGTGGTAACATATAGTTCTCCCAACTAGACAGAGTAAAACACGTTTTTCTCTTTCGTGAACAGCTACATATCTATTCCATCATAAACGGTTTTAATCCATGTGTTAAAAGTGAATCTGATGAAAATTAAAATATCCAACCAACTATTTCTGCTTGATTACACTGGATACATCAATCCAAGTTGGTTTTTTACAAATTCATAATGAATTTTTTTCCAAATAACCTATATTTCAAGAATCAAACATTTTAAAGAGAAAGAAGGAATGAATGTGTGTGTGTGAGTGAATGAAAGAGAATGAGTGAGAAACAACGAAGAAAAAGACAGAGGAGGGAGGAAGGTAAGAGAGAGTTAATGAAATATGAAAATATTCTGATTAAAAGAATTTTTTTTTCCTATGTTATCAAATTTTCTGATGTGCATTTTTTTGTTGCTGTTGTTGTTAATCTTGTGGATTTTGCCAGACAGGAAACAATACCAAAATTAATTGCACTAAGAAAATTACAGTGGTAAATACAAGAAGTAAAAAAAATCCGTATTCTTGGCTTACCAATAACTATCAGGATTGACATACACTCACCTGAAAGAAAAAAAAAGAAAAAGGAATGTCAAAAATGAATATATCACATTTACTTTCATCACAATTCGGGGAAGAAAAACCATGAAAAAAAACAAACAAAAAAACAAAACCAAAGAAGGAAAAAAAACAAGTCAAGAAACCAATTTTCAATTCTATTCATCTTTCTATTTTTCGTAATTCAAAGCAAAGTAAGATAACTAGGTGGTTACCAAGAAGAAGATACATTTTGAGGCGATTCTATCAAAAAACAAAAAAAATGGCCTCACAGCTTGATTGGTCCCAACCTAAATTTATCAAGTCAGCTCAGAAGCAGACAATTAATTATCATGAAGGTACTAGAAAGAAAAATCATGGAATACAGGGTATTCTAGAAGAAAGTGTATTTAAAATCATTTTAACATTTGCTAATGAATGCACCGTCCCTTTTGGAACACAGCGTTCTAAGTGAAAAATCGCCAAAACAGATATATTGTTTAAAGGGTGTTCCAAGAGGAGTTCAATCTGAACCTATGAGACATCATGTTAGTTTGAATGATCTTTGTCTTTAACCAATATACAGGTATTAGGTTATTTACTTACTTGCATATTAACAAATACTTTCTGTGTAAATGATATTTCTAATTAGTTCCCCTTACTTCCTCTTCATTAAATCTACTCATTCAGGTAATGCATTTCAAAATATAGGCACCTTGAGCTAACATATGTGTCACAGACATGGCTCTTATATATTCTATTATAATGAAGGCTCCTCAAGTCGACATAAATGTGACAGATATGGCTGTAACTTTCTATACTTGTTCAGGCTGTTGTTGATGTTGCCTGGCAACAACAAGATCGGCTGATAGCTACTGTTCAAGAGTGACAGACATGGCTCTTATCATACATATATATGATGATTAATTATCCCACTTATTTTGCATTTTGAAACACTCATAGGCTTTAATGATTCCACGTAATCCATTTGTACTTGAAATCACTTTTCAGGAACATTGGCTTGATGGATGAAGCCGTTCCCATTGGCCAACGAATGAGATGGGCATCTTATTGAAAAAAAAAATGAGAAGACAAAGATGGAGAGTACAAAGGCTTTACAGGAAGAATCAATGATAGACAAAAGGGAAACCAACTGTTGCACATTATCAAAGATTTTAGAATGGTTGTTTCATTTTCAATACAAACTGCCAATCCTGTGCACTTAATTACACAACAAACAAGAAACGATGGTCATGTGAAAAGCTGGTCATGAAAAGCCCCAAACAATAACCATTCACAATGTATCCAGAAGAGGCAACAACAGCAGTGAAAAGAGTCAGAGACTCCCATGAACAGGTTGACACCGAGACATTGAACTTAACATATTCTACTGACAACTGTACGTAAAGAAAAAAAAAAAGCCAGATTGAAAAGCCAATCAATAAAGCATAGCGTACAAGACAAAGAAACCTAGTCTGTCTTTTATAACAAGTCAGGATTAAGACAGAAAGGGTTTGGTAATTGTTAAATCTTACTTCATGATCGAAAAAACAAAGCTAGAAAAATACAATAGAGGGACATAAAATAGAAACGAGAAAGAGACAACATTACTTTTTGAATATTTGTTCTTGCTTATTTCATGTCTATATCTTCTATGTTTTCTTCCTGTATACTCCTTGGAGTATAGGGCCACAACTACTCTGCTGTCTGTAGCAAGTATATTTTACAGGGGATGGGGGGGGGGTAGTTTCACATCCAACTCTTCTCCTTTCTATCCGAGTTCAAGACCAGCTAGGGTGACTGTTTGAGTAAGCTCTTTGATGAACTGCTTTCACAGGACTGAATGGATTAAACTGTTCCGCTATTCATTCATAGCGGTGGGGAGGGAAAAGTAGTGGATTCATGCCTTTCCTAAAGGCATTGGTTCAATGTAAAACAGCCTCTAGCCACCCAATCCCAACATTATTCTGAACCTCTGCATACAATATATAAATGAATCAGTCAATGAGAACTGTATCTTCTGCATACAAAATATGAAAAACTAAGAAGCATAATGGGAATCATATCAACTGTATGCAAATAAAAATGTGTTAAGGAAAGTCATTTTGTCTAGACATAAATATGTCAGAAGAGATGATAGGCCAGTTTGAAACCCCCACCCATGAATAGGAGGAACCAGTGAATCAACTGGAGAAATTCAGTTGATATGAGTAAAAAAAAAAACAAAAAAAAACCCAAAATAACAATTTGAGTACGCGAGGGTCAGAAAGGAGTAGTTTGGGGTTTACAAGGGAGAACTATGCTCAATCAAGCGGTCATCTGATTGAGATAGTCATCACTGACTGGAATATAAATATTTTTCTCCATTTGATGATCATATTAAAGACTGTTGAAAAGAGGAAAAACACAAAACTAAGGACAGTTTTTTTAAGGTTTTTTTTTTTTTTTTTCAAACTTTTTTGTTTTAATACAAACCTAGTCATCCAATTGAAAAAAAAATGTTTAGATAAAAGAAATTAAATTGAATTTTAAAAAAATAAATAAATAAAAAATGAAAGTGTGTGTACATGCACACATAGACAATCCCTTCATGTACGACAAAGTAGAATGATGTCTTCACTTTTCAGCTGAAGTTCAAGTTCAACAGTCATCTTTGATATGGTCATCTGTTCAGTTAATTCAAATCATACATTGAATTAACATTCCATTTCTGGACTTGAGAACATTGACTCGAAAGTTATGAAGACATGAATCTATAATAAGGTTGCATTTTCATCTAGCCTTCCTACATAGTGGATAATTCATTTATGCCAAACATCCAGGTGGAAGGGTCTCTGTCAGTGTGTGTGTGTGTGTCTGCCAAACACATCAAATAGATGAGTGTGAGCGAATCCTTCTCGTGCACATAATTATGTATATGAATGCATCCGTGTGTGTGTGTAAAATGCAATGAAGATTATAAATCAACTTGTTTTGGTAACAGAATCTGATTATCCTCCAGAAATTAAG
This sequence comes from Thysanoteuthis rhombus, assembly GCA_963457665.1. Taxonomy (NCBI): domain Eukaryota; kingdom Metazoa; phylum Mollusca; class Cephalopoda; order Oegopsida; family Thysanoteuthidae; genus Thysanoteuthis; species Thysanoteuthis major. The sequence goes on along the minus strand of OY735210.1, from coordinate 4,703,765 downwards.
ATACATGTTTTCAAAAATGAACAGAGGTTTATGGACTCTATTATCACAAACTTTTAGAGCAAACAAGAAAAATTGTATAGATGTATCAAATAATAATAATAATGATAATAATAATAATAATGTAAAAGAAGAATCCCGAGGTAACTATCAATCATATTCAAACAGTCCAAAAGTTTGAATCAAAGACTTCATAAGACCAACTAACATGAAAAAATAAGGACAAAAAAAATGTAGTGTTACTGGCTTCAAAACAAGGACAAAAAAATGCAATCAGACAGGTAAAAAAAATGGAAAAAAAAAAAGAAAAAAAAAGAAAATGTTAATGTTCCCTTGAAGCTAACATGAAATAAAACCCTCATCACACTAAGGGTGATAAAAGTGAGAAAGAAAGAAAATAAACACTGAGAATGAAATGAGAAATAGAGTGATAGAGAGAGAGAGAGAGAAATCAAAGAAAAAAGATAGTGATCATAAAAGAAAACCACACTTTCTATAAATCACAGCACTGCTGTCTGAATCTGAACATTACATCACACCAACATGGAACTTTTTCCATCTCAGAGATTTTTTTCATGAGATAGAATATCATAAAATGTGAAAAATAGGAAAAATGATGAATGAAAAAAAAGAAAAAAAAAACCTTGAAAAACAGAAAAAAAATTCTTCCCCCATTTGTCCTTTCTCCAACAACTTTATTCAATGAAATAAGCAGAGCAGAGAATCAATAAAAATGGACACAGAGTTCCATAAATCTCGCTTTTATGAACTTGGACAAGGTTTTTACCAAGATGCTTAGGAATAAGATGGTAAAAATGCTTCAGGACAAGTTTTGAACAGCACAAGCCCATTGGTCAATTTCAATTCATCACTGGGAATTTCTCCAACATTGATTTATTGTTAGTAGCCATTCAAAAATTAGGCCGAATAATGGTCAACTGCACAGAGAATAGAACCAGAGAGACAAGTTCAAACTCTGACAGAGACAGTTTTATGTTCATTTCACACTAATGTCCTTGGCATAAATCAATCTCATTCTCCTCAAGCTATGGTCAATAGTAGAGCAGACAGGGCTCACTAGCTACAGCCAGCAACAAGTCTGGGAAATGGACAACTAATTCCAAAACTGCTTGAAGAAGGATGGGCTCCATCAGGCTATCTTGCCCTTGACACACCAATAATGAAATCATCTGTGGTGCCCCTCTGGCCCTGCATTGGGTTAAGAGAAAAGCAAAGGTGAAGGTTAAAATTCAACTTTTACATTTTGATCTGCTGATTCAGTACCAACTGAATAAACATTCGAAAACAGAGCAGGTGAAATTCTTCAAGTTCTATACTATGTACTGTTGATATTATATCTTTGTGCTTACAAAATGTACAAAATCAAAATAATGATATTTACCAATCTGGATTTAATTGGGCAAAAGGCCATAAGTGTGAGCATCAAACAAGAGCTGAACTCACTACAGTACTAATTATGTGCAATACCAACTTGCTAACTACTACTACATGGAGAGTTGCATAAGCAAAATAACAAATCAAAATGATAATCTGATCGCTGTATGTGTGTATAGTTGTTACCATTATGGCACATGAGAATTTGGTGAGCGCAATATCATTAAAATGCTTCAACTTTCAGAATAAAACAATTTCTAGTCCAATTTGCAACTTAGGAATAGTGTGGTGTCAGTGTTTGCACTCATCCAGATAATCAATATCATAAGTATTCAATTTCTCAAGGGAGATAATTCCCAGTATATTGAATGCTGATTATAGAGCAGTTCTCCACATTCATTCATTTGCAAATAATTATAATATAAATCCTATAAACAAAAGGTGGCCTGAAATTCACTTCAATGGCAGCCTTTGAACAAGTAGGGAATCTATATTTACTGCCTTCAGTGCTACTCATACTGTTAGAGAACTGCAAAAAGGTTGTCATAAAAGGTGTTATGCTTATTGCGATTATTATTGTAATCATAATGTTTTTAGGTTCTTCAATATATAAAATGAAAGATGAAAAAAAAAAAAAAAAAGCAATGGAATTCAAAAACTTAAGAATTTCTATACAATCTGTCAAGTGCTCCAAGCATGAAAAAGCATAGATTGAAAAGACAAAAAAGTGGTTGAAATTGTTAGATGGCACTTATATCATAGTCCATAGAAAACAACAACCAACTCTCAAGTGCCCTGTTTATTTGTAGAGCTAACACTTTGCTTATAAAAGCCAGCATATGATAACACTTTATTGGCACACCTTGAGCTATAAAGAGCGTTACACTGTCCTCAATTTCCCTTCATTTTTTTTTTTTATGCTAGGAGGCAATGAAACAAATGCGTTTCTCCAGAGGTTGATGGTTTCAATAATGTGCATCTGTACAATGACAGAATATAAACTAACAAGATAGCAATAAAGTAGTCTGCAGCTGGTGCAAACATTCATTTACAAAAAGAGTGTGAAGTAAACAGAGAAATAACAATCAAAATTTCAAACACACTTCTGAGTAAAATAAAATGGAATTCTATTGTTTTTTTGTTTTCGGAAAAGAAGAAAAAAGAAAGCCAAGTGTTGCTCTTTAAAAGAGACAATAATGAAACAAGACAGACTTTTCAAGTCCCGTATCTCAACTGACAAACTGAAATGATAGCTTTCAAGTTATAGTTACAGTTTCAAATCTGACATTGGCAACTGAGACACTTAATGCTAATGCCATTTGGGAAAGCAATTACAGGGAAAAACCACTTACGACATGATTATTTTTCTAATACAGGTTTTCCCTGAAAGAGAAGCGTTTCTATAAAAATGTTTTGTAAGCCAAAATGATATAGAGCGAAGAAACAACTACCATTTATAGGAAAATTCTTTGAGCATTCCCAGACACAAATATGGTGAGGATGGTATGTCAGGTTAAGTGGTGGGACGTACAGGAGACTGGGGGGGGAGAAAGAGGGGGTACACACTGGCCCTACAGCGGCCCACGGCAAAACAAATGCTGAAAGCTATTTTCACTTTCTCCAAAAAGTGAAAAAGTGACTGAGTAAACTTTTGGTGAGTGAGGGATGTCTGTAATTTGAAATTCTACCAACACACATATATACACACAAGAGAAAGGGTTTCAATTCCTTCTAAAGGCAGATCCAAGCCTATTGCGACTATGATCCTGTAATGAGAAGGGTTGAACAAGCAGCAGATCTAGACCAACAATGAAACAGTCTAGGTGTTGTTTGGACTGGTGTGGATTCATCTGCTCAGCCAGGGAGGTGCTGTATAGTATGGACCTTCTGTGTTATACGAGAAACAGTGAGGATTGCTCAGAGTCATTCAGGCCAATCTGAACATTTGCCACCCATTTTTCCTACCCATCCCTCTGTCTCCTCAGGTGAGAAGGGGGGGGAGAAAAAAAAAAGAAAGAGAGATCCTCTCTTTCTATACTAATTGTACACCTCAGGAAGTCTGAAGAATTAACGGACTTGATACACTTTGAATTATGGTCAAATGAATATTTATTGAGATGATCCAAATATCTTCCTTTTAAAGTGGTATATGTATTGCCACGTTTTTCTTAATGAGTGAATTTGCATTGATACATCTGCAACATGTTTTTTCCTCTCTTGTTCTTTGAATGTTTCTTAAATATTCCACTGCAGGCTTTCCCCTTATTATTAAAATATTCTCATTGTTAAATATTCTATAGTCCACATACATTCTTTCCACATTCATTTTCCTCGTCTTTTTATCTCAAAAAAAAAAAAAGAAAAAGAAAAAAAAAAGGAAAAAAAAGAAAAAAAAGAAAAAAAAAGAAAAAAAAAGAAAAAAAAAGAGAAAAAAAGAAAAAAAAGAAAAATATTTGATAGAAGGTAAACAAGAGAAAGATATTACTTTTTCAATTTAATAACTTTTTGATGGCGATTCACTTCTGAGCTGCACACACACACACACACTCACATACACAATGCCAACCTTTGTTGAAAATAGATATATCTCCCTACTTTTGTAAAATGAATACATGACATGAATTACAGAACCTTAGTCACTGCTGCCTTTGTACAGCAAATATTCACACCTTAAAACATACTAAGAATGAACTAGTATTCCAAGGTAAATAATGAATCATTACCATCCATGTAAGCTGTGTTGGGGGTGATCAATTAGAAAGTTAGAAGAAGGGGTGATTAATGAATAAGTTGCTATTCTCACCTTTTGTTGGACTGTGATCACTAAAAAATGGTCTGAATTTTTTTTAAACGGGGCAAAAACTAGTGACAAACTTAGCATGAAGTCTACATGGCATTTTTAATCCCTCATTAAGAAATCTATTCTGAATAGGAATTTTTAAAAACAAAAAAAAAATTTTTTTTCAAATTTAAAAAGAAAAAAAAAAAAATTTCCTTACTCACAGAGAGGAGTGTGCACGCAAAAAAACCCTCTACTATGAATGGTGAGGGCCAAGTGAAGTCTAGAAAGATAGATACAAATGTTGAAACACATGAATAAGCTAAACCTAAACCCAGCAACAGTGATTAAACCGGTCTGTTGGTGACTGAAAACTATGAACCATACAACTCTTGGAATGATGACAAGGCTAAAAACTAAAAAAAAAAATGAAAAATAAATATTTCTTCATAGTGTTACAAGGCATGATAAGTTGAAAAGAGACTGTTCTTTCTCAACAACTACAACAAAAACATCACCAATAGTTGGATCTGGTAAGCTTCTTATTTCAGGGTGGAGCAGGCAAATGGTCGTTTCAACTACCCTTATCAAGAGATAATTAAATTACATCCTTTTTAAAATCTTCCACTCGTACTTTAGGTATTGTTGGGTGGGGAGGTAGAGAGTTTGATCGTATGTTGCCTGCCTCTTATGATATTGGAAAATCATTTGGACTTCCCTGGTTTGGAATCAAAGTTATCTATCTACCCAGGTTGCCAACCAGGGCTAAGGACCAAGTCTTCCCCGCTTTTTTTTTTTTTCTTTTTTTGCACATGAGAAAATTATGTTGGGGCCTCACATGAGGAAACCACTAGACAGCACTACACCCGGCAAAAGACAAGAGTCAGAGACATCATGGAATCCATTAAAAAGCTCAAATGGCAGTGGATTGGCCATGTTGCACGACTGGCGGAAAACCCGATGGACATCACGACTCACGACATGGATCACCTGAGATCACATGTGGAACCGAGGTAGGCAGAGTATTAGATGGAGAGACGAGCTAGACAAATTCATAAAGTACTGGCTCCACAACACCCATGATAGAGAAGTGTGGCGAATCCTCGGGTAGGTCTATGTCCAACAATGGACGTTGAAAAACTGATGATGATGATGGAGATATGGAGTCATACTTTCCCCAAAGACATCTAGTAAAGTGAATACCAACTGCCAGAGCCAGAGTTTGAACCTAGTTTGCCAATTCCATTTTCTGTGTCGTTCACAGCCCTTTTCTGCAACATTCCAGACATAATGCAATGATATTCTACAATCATCAATTACCCATGTTGTTCACCCTGATGCCAGGTATTAAACAAAGGAACAAGACATCTTTTTTTTTTTTTAATAAAAAAAATGAAAAGCCAACGTCTTAAACCTGGATAGTTTACTTTTTTCTCATTTCCATGCCTGTAAGCTTTTCCCCCATAACTCATTAATTAAAATTCCACATTAATTTTTTTAAAAGTTATTCAAAACATGATAAATCTAAAAAAACAACAGCCTTGCAGTTCATTTTGACTGATGACTTTGCAGTGATAAACAAGTTCTTTTTAGTTTGTGATTTGCTTGCTTCTAAAAATGAAAAGCAAAAAAGCCATTCCCAAGATGGTATATGCAAGAACCAGAAAGGGTGGTGGTACTGTGTCTTATTGATGGGAGGAGGCATGGGAGCAAAGAAAGGAGCGGTCAGAATATTTCTATTCTGTAGACTCAGATGCATATAGTCAAGTATTAATGTAGATGCTTTGAGTCAAGATTGAGTCACACAAATAAGTAAAGGCACTAGCGGTCCTCTTAACTTTTTGAAAGAGATGATAGAAGGCACATGTTTCCACATGGACAGAAAGAAGAGTAAGGAGGCAAGATGGGGAGGAATGGTCAGAGATCAAAGAGAAAACATGAGGCAAAGATGGGATAATAGTGAGAGGGAGAAAAAAAACATTGGGAGGAGGGATGAAAAGCAAAAAGAAGGAAAAAAATGAAGAAATGGGGAACGAAAAGAATAAAGATAATGAATGAAAAAAATGAACTTGTTAAAAAAGGTTTTAGGATGAAAACGAAAGATGAATGAAAATTTTGGGGAAGGAAAATTAAGGTGAGGATGTTAAAAAAAATATCTGTAATAAAATAGCAGGAAATTAGGGAGGGAGATAGAGAGAAGTCAAAAACGGAGAGAAGAATGGACAAAAAAAGTTTTTTAAAAGTAGGGAAAAAACTAGCAAGAAACAATCAAGTTAATACAAGGAATAATAAAATGAAACAAAGATAATGAAGAATATAAAAGAATGAAAGACACGACCCCAAAAGCACGAATACAAGAATTTTTTTTTTTTTAAAGAGTAAAGATGAAAGAATGGGTAAATATGTAAAGTAGAAGATGGAAGGTATTGACTAATTTTCTTTTTAGCTTTTGTCCAAACTCCATGAAGCAGGTTTCTAGCCAAAAAGGGTAGAACAGATACTGAAATACAGCACACAGGTAATGGATGACAGACAACTAATGCTATCTTCAATCACTTCCCTGGAGAAAATAAGAAATATATGTTTCTTATTTATTTAGAGATAGATTAACTCGAGAAAAAAAAAAAGAAAGAAAATAGCTGATATCATCAGCAGGAGATGACTAAGTCATGGCCCACCCTTTCACAACATATCATTGAAATTCATGGAGGACTTTCGGAGATACTGAGTGGACTAACAGACAAACATGAGGCCAGATATGAACTGTTTTAGGCAATGGAAAAAACCAAGTTAAAATCTGGTTACAGCTACTGAGATGAGAATTACACTGATGCCGTTAAGAAAGGCACAATTCCAAATCACCCCATGACTTTCATTAATCATCTCAATATTATCTGGTACTGGAATTCATTCACCATAATGGTATACCAGGAAGAAAACATCTTGGTGAGAAAAGAATCATTCTCATCCAATGTTCCTTGTAATCTTTGCAGCCACGTACAAAAAAAAAGTTATGTCACGCAGTAAACATAAATTTTCATTTTCAGATAAAGAGAAAAAAAAAAAGGTTCAATGTTAGAATTCAGCAACTCAGAGATTTTCTTGTCCCACACATGCCATGAAAAAATTAGAGGTAACATCCCCTTATCACAGCTTGCCTTGTCAATTAGGATTTAAAATTATTGAAAACAACTTGTAGATATAGAGATCTGACCCTAACCAGATCCAGATTTCCCTAGATTCAACAGTAAACTGAGGTAATGAGCATCGCCCACCCTGTTGGATGTGCCAAAATTGAGATGAATAGCCAAATTTAAATAGATTGCCTTGTTTTCATTCATTCAGTGATTCTCTTGTACTCCTCCTGCCGTCGACACAGAAATGCCTTCTCTTCAAGACGGCATCTTGTAAGACATTACACAAAAAGCAGGTTATAAAAGAAGTTGTGTCAGATTACAAACAATCATGGTTGCCCTCCCCCAGAGCATACAAACAAGTCAGCTGCACTTTAGTGCAAGTTTATTGCTTACACTTACGTCTAAGGAGAGTGAAAGAACAAAGTGAAGGAAAAAAAACAGACTCATGGAAAACCAAGAGAGAGAGAGAGAGAGAGAGAGAGAGAGAAGTCTCCGCACAGAGGGAGAGAGAGAGAGAGAGAGAGAGAGACACGTCTCTGGGCGGAGAGAGAGAGAGAGAGAAACGTCTCCGGGTGGAGAGAGAGAGAGAGAGAGAGAGTGAGAAACATCTCCAGGCGGAGAGAGAGAGAAAGAGAGAGAGTGAGAAACGTCTCCGGGCGGAGAGAGAGAGATGTCCAGGTAGAGAGGAAGGGATGAACCTAAGCAGAAAGAGGGAAAGAGAGCTCAATAAATTGAAAAAAAATATTGAGCCAAGAAAAGAGAGAGAAACAGAAATGAACTATGGATTTAATGAAAGACAGAGAGAGAGGGGAAAGGAAGAGAAAGAGAGAGAGAGAGAGCTATATCAGATTGAGAGAAACAGATCATTTGTAACATAACTAGGGGGATAGATAATTAAACTTGGTGTCCAATTAGACAGCTAACCCTACCAATAAACAAATAGATTCCATCTGATCAAAATGCTTCAAAATCAATGCCCGATCATGCAATCCAATAATTATTTGAGCTTTACAGCTTAGATATAATTAACAGCATCACTGTAATTAAACAATTTAACTGTTGTGTAAATTCAAATTCACCCTTCACAAATTGGATAAGACAACCAAATGCCAGCAGGCATTTTGTTTTGATTCAAGGCAAAGATGATGGTAAAGGGTAAGAACCCAGTTGTGACCTTTGTTAACATCATCAATCCATCCATCACAGCACAATTTGATTCCTGCTCCTCTGCTCAGCTTCTCTCAATAAATGTTTTCTTTGCATTATTCTGAATCCTGACTTTTATCAGCAAGCTGGCAGTTAGGGAAGAGGGGAGTATTTGGTGTGATTACAGAAGGAAATCTAACAATGATCTAAATAGGAAGTTGGAAATGAATAGAATGTAAATATGATTTCTCCAACCCTTCTTTCTTGAATACATCCACATAGATCTATGCAAGACTGTGTCCAGAAAGTATGCAGCTATTCAACATAAACCAAAAAAATGGCCTAACCAGGGCAATGATGCTTTCATCATCATCATTATCAGTCTTCTAGCGTCCGTTGTTGGACATAGACCTTCCCCAGGATTTGCCACACTTCTCTATCATGGGCGTCACGGAGCCAGTACTTCCTGAACTTGTCTAGCTCGTCTCTCCATCTAACATTTTGCCGGCCTCGGTTGCGCATGTGGTCTCAGGGAATCCATGTTGTGAGTCGTGATGTTCATCGATTGTCAGCCATTCTTGCAACATGGCCAGCCCACCGCCATTTGAGATTTTTACGGATTCTATGATGTCTAACTCTTGTCTTTTCCCGGATGTACTGTGCTGTTTTGTGGTCTCTCCATGTGAGGCCCAGCATTATTCTTTCATGTGCACGTTGCATGGTTCTCAGCTTACGGGTCTGTCTCTTGGTTAGTCTCCTTCAAAGTAATCCCCTCAGAATATCACACTTCACCCTAATGACCCTTCCACTTTTCAAAACAGTCTGCAAAGTCCTCGTCCAGGGTCACCATCAGCTGATCCATTGTCTTGAATCCCTTTGGAGGGGGGGGTATCCATTCGTTGACAGTCAAATCCAGATTGAGGGGTGTAAACAAGCCTGAGTGATACAATGTGATGTAATATGATGTCACAAAAATCCGTGTAAGATGTAAAGTGAGACTCGCTCAGTCATTGTGAATATGATGGTTATACAGTACACTAACTCACTCATTGGCATCTCACTGCCAACTGAGTAACACCTTGGGAGAGTGTATTCACACTTGTGTGGTGTGGTCCTCTCCGATCAGTTACCGGGTAAAAAAAAAAAAAAATACAATCAGTTCTAGAGACATTCAAAATGGCTGAAAACTTTCCAGACAAACCTTACACGCCTTCAATATACCTCACTTGTATTTCGAAGTATTCTTTCAATCTACCATTTCCAATTTTGCTAAAAACTATTTCAGAGAACAATCCAAACATTTCTTATGTATTTATTTTCCACTGGAGATAAGAAATTCATAATTTATTACAGATAGAAATAACATGCCTAACTTTTCATGTTAGTGTTGATAGAATATGCAGATTTATGTCATTGAATATTGAAAGTGAAGGTCAGCTGTTATCAATGTCAAGTTTTTTGTAAATTCACTACTTGGGCTTTTCTCCGATACTAAAGGCTAATAATATTAAATTCTAAAACATTGAATAGAATAATTAAAAAATTATAAATCTGAAGTTTTCATTGCATTCATTTCCTAAACTTGGCTGAGTACAGCCCCAAATGTTGGGTCACCAATAAAGATTGAACTCACTAAAGTAGTAATGGACAACAAGAATAACTTTAACTTGCTCACCAGTGCCTTGTCATTCTAAAGATAATTATGACAGAAAAGATCATAATACTAATGAATTGGTCTATGAGACAAGTTTGTAAAACATCGTTCCACGGTGAGGTGCTCTTCTTATTTCTTAACAACTGTTCAGTGTGGTATAAGGCCACTGTAGTGGGACACCGAGACAGAATCAAACTGACTCCACTAGTGAAGTGACCTATAACACAAGTGCTATGGTGGGTAGACTTTTGCAGAGCGTATAATAACTGTCAGTGATGAAAAAAGCCAGGAGCCAAGGCTCCCAAAGAGCAAAGGAAAGTAAAAAAAATAGTTCCACAGACCCTCAACCAGATGGTGTATTGAAAAGACCAATATATAACAGAACTGAAGACAGCTTTCATTAAATTAAAATAACACTCCATTTTGAGAGGAGGGTGAGAGTGAAAGAGAGAGAGTGAACAGAGACACAAATTTTGATACCGAATTGTTAACTAAAAACGATGGTTTACATTTTCTTGCCGATTGAAATTTATTATTATTTTCAAGAAATTATCAACGCATGCTTGTGTTCTCACTATATTCTTGCAAACTAAACAAAATATCAAGACACAATGTCAAAGACAGGATTGAAGAATGTCACTGTTGGCTCGTTGTCAATGAAATGTGTATAGAGACTCCATAACTCTTGCTTCATTAGGAAAAAGAACAGTTGAAGAAGGTTAAGGGAGAAAACATGACTGAAGAAGAGAGAAGAAAAAAAAAAAAAAAAAACAACCTAGCAATCGTCAGAGCAAGAACAAAAAAAGAAAAAAAAGAGAAGCCCAGTTATAACTGAGTGAGACAATCAGTTCTTCAACTTGCCAAGTGGTAAGAACCATCTGCCAGCCATGCATCGTTCTGTGCACTCTTTACACTCGCTAAGTGCGCAGCATGCACAGATCTTTATTTACTGCAATAGCAGATGGATGGGGTAAGTCTCTTATGAATGACCAAAAAGAAAACGATATGAGGTTGTTCCCCTTCAGAAAACTAACACTGATGTGAAAGGAAAGAAAATACGCAGGAAGACAAAATAAATCGGTATCCAGCTGCAGTAAAGACTAAGGTCTGTTCTACAAGAAATACAGACAGGATGTTGCTTAGTAAGCAGGCGAATCAGTTGTATAATGCACCCAGAGCCTTTAGAAATAAATAGAAATAAATTTATGTATTTAGATCCTTTTTATGCAAATATATTTATAATTTGTATTGAGGGGGTGTGGCTGGCAAGTTAGTCTTACAATGCAACTTGAGCCTTTGAAGATAAAACTACTTCTATAAATCTGTATATTTTGAAATTGAATGTAAAAATCATACATACATTCATATTTTTCTGTGAGTACAAGAAAGCACAACTTTACCATATAAAGCATTCAGTACCAGGATTGATCATTATTCAATTAACAGAAGAGAATGGTGGGTAATTCTATAAATATTTCTCTGCTCATTCACATCATCTTCAGAACACTATGAAAAGTTGTTTCTTTATTGGTGGGATTAATTCATCAAGTTAGTTTTTTTTCTAATATAAGTTTTACGGAAAATAATATACAAAAAATGATTTTTTTTTTGCTAAAAGTATATGATAAAAGTAGAAATATCATCTTACAGAAAATTCTATAGAATCAAGTATCCAATATTGGCATTTTTATTGGTCAAACACTATTCACAAAACTGTCATCTCAGTGTTCGGTGCAGCAAGGTGAAAGCATCTGCCTCGCGGCACTTATACTCAATATGTCTTGGAAAAACACACAAGTGTTGTTCAGGTTGAACATCTGCACTTGTTTACTTTCGATAGTAGATCTATTGATTTCTGCACAAGGCAAATATCGACCATGTTAGATGAGCAGCGAGGAGCTCCCTTATCCTTTTCAAACCTTGTTGGGTTCAACTATAATCTAAAAACACCAAACATTGGATTTTGCATTAATCTGTGCTTCAATCAGCTATCTCTGCTGGGAACCTTCTGCAGCTCTGTACAGATATTGGTAGAGCCAAGAAGGGTTTCATACAGCGGTCTCGATTCTATGTGGTTTCATTTTAATCTTTAGGATTTAGTGGGAGTCAAGGAAAATTCTGTGCAAAGAGTACGATGTAAGGTGTCATTATTAGGTTTCATAGATTTCTACATAAAAAAGCAAAGAAAAAAGATAAAAAGATTTTAAAAAGGATTAAAAAAAGATTTTAAAAAATAAAAGGAAAGATTTCAAGTGAAAACCACAATCTTAATATATAAAAGTCACTTTGTTTATTGATTTCTGTCATACTAACGTAAGCAAAAAGAGAGGAAGAAGGATAAAGCAAAGCTTGACTACGTGTGTTTGCGTACACTTGAGCACATAGCTACGGGCATGCATGTTCATATTTACATCATTACTACTACTACAACTGATGTCCTCAACGAAAAGAAAAAAAAAACCCATAAAAGTATAGGTATCTCCGTTTTTTCAGCAATAAAAATAATGTTTTTCAAATATCAAAAAAGAAACTCATTTTTTACCCCATTCTAATGCCTTATTGCTTAAAATTATTTTAAAAAACGAAATACCGGAAGAGTACATAATTGATCATTTTTTTTGTGGGTACTGCCAGTTTGAATATAATCATCTTGAAATGCTGACATATTTTCACAAGCACATCGGATTACTTTTCCACAAAATACTATTTTGGGGTCAATATAATTTGGAACAATATATTAATCTGATAAACAACTTTAGTCAAAAATTAATTTTACCAGATTAAGACAAAGAGCTACATAAAAACATAAAATGCTACCATCCTGTCATTTAGACTGTTCAACTTTACAAGTGCTGTCCAATCCCCAATTATCATTTTAATGATTCCTGTTAAACATTATCACAATAAACTTGTGAAAATCTAATATGACTTTCTGAAGAATGTTGTACTGGTTTAAATGGCAATGGGCAGGACATGTTGCAAGAATATCAGACAGCAGCTGGAGATTGTGACTTACAACATGAATTCCTCAAAATCCTAAGCAAAATCGTTGCTGACGATAAAAAAAAAAAAGATAAATAAAATGGTGTGAATATCTTTGTGCCGTGATGCACAGAAGCAAAGAAATGCACAGACCTTGGTGAAGACCTGCTGCCAACAACAGACCTCAGAAGATTGATAAGTGATAGTTATTTAATATGTATGGACATACTCCTTTAAGTACATACATATCCATACATACATTCAGAGATGTGTAGATTTGTGTGTGCACACACACACACACACACATGTATATATATATATACATCTATGTGTGTGTGTGTGAGAGTACACACGCACGTAACTTTACCCTTTGACCTTTTCAAACCACAAATCACAGGGGACTTTAATAACTTATTCTCAAATTCTGATTCAGAGAACTTGATCCATGACCATATACATTAGGCATGTATGCACTGGAACTTGTGGGTCTATTACATACATTATACAAATATGAACACAAGTGTGTTCCCATACTTATACAAACACAAGAAGTACTTGACCTCATTTTTGAAGAAACTGTGAAACCTGGAGAACTTTTCGAATAACTGATTCCAAATTAAATTGCCAAGAAAAAGAGAGATAGAGATCCAGTGTCCCTAACACTGAATGCTTCTAATCCAGTCCACATCACCAGACGATCAATGTCACTCAGATACCCATTTCACTCCGATTCTTTCTTTCCCCAGAATCAGAAAATGCAAAACGCAGTCAAAATGAAAACTGGAGGTTCTTGAATACTAGATATTCCCTAGAATAATCAGGCATCAGAATTGGCTCCTTGATAGTTAATCTCCAGTAATATAGCACAATGCATAAAAACTCACTGTCACCAAGCAAAGAGCACACAGCCTAGAACTTGCCACGTGCATATACTCTCCACTTGGGTATATAGTATCACTCATGAATATGCAGCCATCCAAAAATGAGTACACTCCTGCGAAAAAAGGTCAATGCTGTAGAGTTCGGTCATAAATAATACCTGATAATATCCATTTTGATGGGTAATGTTCCAATGCAAAAAATAAAAACTCAGCTCAGTTTGGTTTAGAAGAATATTACCTTTCTATAAATAAAATAAAGTTGTAGGGGTGTACTCATTTATGGGCAACAAAGTATATATGCATGTATCAAAAACTGCAGTGCATCTACTTGTAAGACTGAATTCATAAAAATATGTCCAAATCTCGAATGCTAGAATGAATACAAAGCAATCTTCAATAAAGGCTTCTTCATAGCAAGCAGAGGATCGGTTTCTTTGGTTGCTTTTGGAATTCCTAGAGGGATTATTTTCATCATTTCATATACCGCATTTGATGGCATATAAGACCCCCCCCCCCAACCAACACCTTATTTCAGCAGGGAATATCATTTATCCCCCGCGGTTTTATTTGCTGTGAAATTGGACGGCAAATGTTTTATTTACCTTAAGAGAAATCTTGGAGAAAATGGGGTCTTATAGAATGTCAAATACCGTATTTTTTATTTTTGGAAGTTTCTTAATTTTTGTTTCTTTTAATCACAATGTTTTCAGTTGATCCATTCCTTAGTCATTAAATCATAGAAATGCAGATTATGGTGAATCAGCTCTCAAGATAACAGGATTCAATTTCAACTCTCATCTGAAGTCATTGCTTTCTTTTAAAGTTCAGCAATTCAATGGCTGAAGAATGTATCAGCTGAAAATGTTGGAACAATAAAAAAAAATTTTTTTTTTAAATTTAAAAAAAAATTTTTAAAAAAAAGAAAAATTTGTTTGAAAAAAAAAAAAAAAAAAAAGGAAATAACTAAAATGATACAAGAAATATCTATAGGATTATTGGTTTATATATAAAATCAAATATCTAGTAATCATTGCCAAGTCATTGTTGATACTAGTATTGTACCTTACTAAGATTGATTAAATCAACAATGGAAGAATTTGAAAAAATACAAGAACAGAGAATCAAACATTTAAACATATATTCTTAGCTCATAGCCTTCAAATATTGAACCTTTTTATTAAAATAAACGAATCTATAGACTTGAGCTATACATTAACAATCTAAATAGTTCTTGGCTGTCGGAAAAAAAAATATCTAAAAACTGAACAATCAAACAATTAAGACTCCAAAATTTATTCAAAAAACTAAATTTCTTCTTTGCAACCTTCACGTTGTCAACGCAACATTTCAGCCAAGCCATTTTTCAGTCGTCGTTGAGTGTATTATCCAAGAAAAAGAAGCAAACCTTTCTTGTTTATGCCAATCGATCAATCAAGGATGTCAGAAATAGATTTAATGGTCGGAAAAAAATTTTGAAACAAATATTTTATCTAAAATTATCTATTCTAAAGGAAAAAAAAAAAAATCTAATATCTTGAAAAATACCAATACGAGATTTGGGCAACGTTAGGCAAAAATGACTATAGAACCCCAACAAAGCTCTTTGAAAGAAACACCAACCCAAAAAAGCTGGTGTGCAAATTTTCTACATTTTAGTCCTCAGGAGTGCCTGGAGTCACACGTAGTCACAGACACTGGAAGAAAGAAGAATTGGTTGCCTACATAGCTGTTTGGTTGAGCCATTTATAGGGCTATGGTGATTTGATATGAAAACTTGAGTTTCTATATTTCCTTTCCAAGAACTTATCTTCAGAAAAACAAGCAAATCAATTTAAGGAAATATTTCATGAAATCTAATAGGCATTTTTGTGCCGTCCTCGCCTCTAATTACAAATAATTTCGAAGCTCAGAGAAATTTTCAAAGAAAACAAATAAGTTGGAGAATTCTTTGAGGGACCATCAGAGGAAGAAGTAACAATGAAACAGAATAGTACGTAATTAATTATGAAATTAGAAATTGATGACAAAGCATCAGCAAAGATTGATCATTCTGCCATGCTGTCTTTTTCACAAAGAGAGAAAAGAGAATTGAATTAAATGTGGTAGTTCAGAAATGTAAAAACTGAAGATATATTTGTATAAATATACCCATTTACATAATATTGTACACTTAAACTTGTATATCAATATTCATATATTTATGAAAATGTGCATAAGCATGCAAAATAATCAGCAAAACATTACAAAAGTCAAAATATTCCGAACAGATGTAGAAATTGTAAAACAGTACAATTACTAACTTTACACATTAATTGATATCTTCACACTTTGCGCTCGGTCAATAATGGTAATTAATGAGTGGTCTTTCATGGCAAGACTTACTTTGTTTGGGCTTAATAGCCTTACTAACACATTGCAGCCGGTAGGTAAATGAGTTCATGAATCAATGATCAGCAGGTCTTCATCAACTTAGCCATTTGGTCATTGCTGTCAACTGCCAAATATTTTCTTGGTCACAGTTTCAACCAGGCCATGATCTTTCATAGTTGTCAGCCAAGATGATGGGCTCTTTTCTTTAGCACTCCAACTAGGCAAAGCACTACGGCCAACAATGGCAAGAGGACCACAGTTCTTATGGCATTTCTCCATTCAAATTATCAAGGAGCTCCTTATGATCTCCTCCATGGTGCCTTAGGGTTATGAAAGTGAGCCTCTTGGATGGCATCAACATCCGTAGATCATGTTACACCAATTCAAGTCCTTCTTCTGGTGACAACTACACTGAACAGAGGAAAAGGCTTCCTGTGTTTAGCACCTTGTTCTGCCATTCTGTCCACAGGATATGTCGCATACACTAATGATCTGCTTGATGCAGTTGCCAAGTCACATACCCATGAGACGAGGAGGAGCGGACCACTGCGCAGTAGAAGCTTACCTTGGTGGGAAATCAATAAGAGAGCACATGGAATTTATCCTGATTTTCTGCTGCAAAGGGTTTTGAAGAAACAGGCAATTATTTTGAATGAAAACAAAAATTATCATAAATACTATGTTTGGAGAAGGCCTGTCTGCCTGCCTTAAAAATCAGCATTCGCAATCCTGGTTTTTACTGAGAGTCACACATCAGTATTAGGCATAGTTTTGAAAGGTGCAAATCTTTCAGAAAAAAACATCATGAAAAAATAAAAGGAAATTTAGAAGAAGTTTTGTTTAGAGCTAATATGTATCTCAAGATGCTCGGGGGTGGGTGGCTTAGAATGTGTAAACAAATTTTTTGTATGCTACCATTTTCATTGAATTGAGAAAATTGGGACAACAACGCAAAATAGTTTCATATTCTAATTCTTAGTCTTCATTAATTATGAACATCTTTCAGGTAGTAACCATAGCTTCTGACAATCAAACTGATTATCTTTTGGGGGTGAAATATCTTACATATGTTACCTTCAAGTTGGCAAATACCAAGGTATAACTATGAAAGTGAAACTAAGTGTTACCAACTTTAGTTCTAGGTTCATTTTTGGCAAGTTCACACTTTTTAGAAAACTAAAAATGTACACAAGTTGACAAATCTTTAAGATTAGGTGACAGGAATTGTAGCTGACCATGAAAGATATGCTTCTAAAAGTGCAAGTTTTATTTGAAGAAAAAAAAACTATAACCTGAATGTTCACAGAAAAATTCCAAAGAAAAAAAAAATTAAATAAATAAATGAATTAATAAATGTACATGATATTAAAGTAAGCTACAACAAAAAGGAGATTATTCAGAGCAAGCCAACTTCGAATATAACAAGCTCAAACAACAAAGATTTTTCTTCTTTTTTTTCTTTCTTTTTGGTCAGCTTATATAATTACTTTACGGAGATATATAATTTCTTACAGTATGATTATAAAGCACCCACTAAAAGCTAGACAATCAGCTCCAACCTAAAATTATTGAAAAAAAAAAAAAAATGACAAAAAAAACGTTGCCAAATTTTTTTTTTGTTTTTTCCTTTCTTTTTTTTTATGGTGGTGGTGGTGGGGGGTAGAAATTGATAAAAATGAATGTTCATTGTAATTCAAGCTCCTAAATAAAAGAAGCGGGGCCTTGGATTGAATATTGAGGTGAACACTAGGAAAGACTTCCAAGTTATTTGTTAAATTGACAAATATCTCCAACCCTTTCAAGACTAATCTAACTCAAAATGCTTAATGCCCAAATTTTCAAGAGAGTATAAAAGAACACGTTTTTCATTTGATGTTTCAAGAAAACTTCAATAAAGAATTTGACATTTTTTGAAGAACCAAAATCATAATGGATTACTTTTGTGCTAATATAATAAGACATTCATCACAGGACAGGTTAAAAAAAACCCACAGAATTAGCAGATCATCTAGCCTCAATGGCTCTTATTCACTTCATTTTCCTTCATATATCCTGGTAGACTTCCAGAAGAGATCTACAAGATACATATCCCAGCAGTCACAGAAACCTACGGATATGAATGTCCCAGAAGTCTTGAAAAGGTTAAAGTAACAGTTTCATCAGGTGATGAAAAAAGCAATCAACTTGAAACTGATCAGTGAGCATCAATGAATCTTTGTTAGAAGAAAAAAACTAATTCAGAAAAAAAGGAAACCAACATTTATGAAAAGAGTTAACCAAAATCATTTCCAAGTTTAGCTCAGTTGGATAGTATTGAGTGGAACACTACTGCCAGGTTAATGAAGCTCATTACAATATACAGTAGAAGAAGGGGGAAAAAATACAGAGAGTCGCTTTCCTGACACTGAATCGTCTGATGGCATATCCTTTTTAAATCCCATTAAACCCAAGATGGTTTCCTTATCACTTAACTGGGGTCATTAGGAAAAATTAGAAAAATTAGAAAAATAAGTAAATGAACACAGTCTAGAGATAGGCAAAAGAAAGTGTCCTTAGGCTAGCCACTTAGTAAACTTTTAATCAGATTTGGCAGGCAAATTTCTAGTGTAGCCAAAAGGTAGAGCTCGATGAATTCAATTACCTGTGCTTCTTTTAGATGTAGAGGGGAGGGCAAGTCTAACTATGTGAAGAAGAAATAAAACAGACATGAATGCTAGGAATTTTAATTTTAGATCTTTAAAAATGTTTTCCCAGCTTTAAATTACCTGTCATAGCCTTTTACTTATTTCCAAAGGCTACTGAAGAAGTAAAAGCAATGATTCATTTGTACTAAAATTAATTGTCCATTTCTTTTCAAAGATATATATATTTATATATATATATATATATATATATATAAGATGTAAGTGTGTAAAAAACAAACGTAGACTAAGACAAAAATACTGAAACAGGTTTCATCAAATGATAAAAAAAAATACTAGCTGAAGTACCCATTCATGCCGTGTTATATATTCAAGGGATGAAAAATAGGAGACGTAAGCTTCCACAACCGTAAAATTAATTATAACATAGCTAGATAGAAGTTTTTCGAATAACTGTCTGTTCCCACAGTCATTATAGGGAATGTATTGCCACAGACAACTGCCATAGATACACATTGAAAGAGGCAGACAGTCCAATGCAGTTCATCGTAGCACCGGAACCTATTTGGCAGATGAATTTCAATGCTCTGGGGCCAATCAAGCCAGACTCCTCAACCGCAAATGGTATCTATAGGTCAGTGAGCAATATTTGGCCATCTTCTGCTCCTCGACCTAGGTCCAGTGATGACGGGCTCTGGCGTAAACATTGTCCACATTAGGTATGCTGGTGAGAACTTTGTGAATAAGTGAGTGGCAGGAGACCAGGGAAGACAGGCTAGCCAGTGAGGTTATGTCAGATGGAGAATGTAGGCCAAGTCCGTGTTGAATAGGGATAGACACTAGTTGCCAACTGGTATCGTTGAATTCGATGTTACATAGATTCTATTCCAACCGTTTTTTATGCTTCAAGTTCCACCAGTTGACTACTCTCTGGGAATCTAGGGGCACTACGTAGAGTGAAAACCAACTCATTATCTTAAGTATCTCATTTTTTCCATTAAGGCTGGAACGCACAGCTTGTGGGAATATAGGGGAGCCAAGTATCAATATGTTTTCTTCAGGTTTCACCTCGTGTAGTGTCAACCATATGGTGTAGAGAAATATTTCAAAATTTGGCAAGTTTGAAAGAATGTTGATCACATCAGATTTGGACAAGTTGATTTCTGGTCCAATTTCTGATAGGGCTGGTAATACGGTGTTGAGGTCACAGTCAATGATGTTGGTCAGTCATCCTGGGGTTGTATCATTTATGTACCAGAAGTAGCCAGAAGGCAAAAATCAAATTTCATAATTTATTTCTAATTGTATTTTTTTCCGAATATTCAAAAAAATTTTTACTTTAAAACCTTCCCCTGGGTATGAGTATGCAGACCAAATTTGGTTGGGCTGTGTCCATGATTAGGTGGTTTCTATAGTGACAGAAAAGTACCATTAAATTTTACTTATATATGTATAGATATATACATATAGAGATAGATGATTATGTTAGTTATGTATGTGTGTGTGTATATAAATTGAAGTGCAAAAAAAAATAAGGACATGTAACTAGAGTACCCCCCACCTCTTGCTTGAATATCAGCGGCAATGCTACATGGTATAGAATCTACAAAATGCTGACCGATTGATTCTAAGAAAGAAAAATTTTGATAACCTAATCGGTGTTAATAATAAACTGCTCCCTTTGTACCAATGGAAGAGAAAAGGTGATCCATCTGCAGTACATATAGAACACTCAACATATATACATGTACCGACACACCACGTATGCGTACCGACACACCAGCTAAATGAGAACACTACAGAGCTTACAGATCTAAACAGAAGTATTTAAAGAATGCTCAACTGTAAAGTAAAAACAAACAAAAATTGCCTTTCCTTGCAGGCTATGAGGAAAGAAGGAGGGGGGGGTGTTCTTATAGATTTCTAATAAAAGCCGGCAAGATGATGCTGTTAAAATTTGCAGCATCTGCATCTAAGATCTTGGCTTAAGATAATTTTTCGAGATGGAGAATTTGGGGAGGGCAAGTATAGCTGGCGAAAAAGAAAAACATTATTAGATTCATCATTCATTCTATACCAGTGGCTTTTAAAGAAAAGCTATACCTGATTACCATAAGCTGACCTTTGCTTATTCACACATCCATTCTTTTGTGGTACGATGCTTTAGCATTTATGGCAATGCGAGATGCGAATTATCAACTTTCTTGCTCCAATAGATTCTTCTTTTCCAAGAAGGAAAGTAGAACAAAAATACATTCTCCTACTCTGTCTTTCTCTCTGACCGTTCAACTTTTGTACTGTCAAAAAAGTGACAGCTACATTGTTAGTGGGATAAGGATCTGGTATTACATTACAAGGGAATCCACGAGAAAACATCTTCACAAAGCAGGAAAGGAAAAAAGGGAGAAGAGACAACGTAGGAGAGGAACAGGGGAGAAGAGAGAAATGTTTATCGCATGTGAATTACAGCACGGTATGTTTCATGTCAATGTTACAACACAAAGACTAAGTATTAATCTGGATGAAAGAAAACTTTGATCCGCAGCTTCATTTAGAATGGCAGACAGCTAAACAGGGAGCGGAGACTGGAATAGGGATATTGTGTTATGCACTTCTTTCTAAATCCTGTTTATTCACTCTAGTTCCAAAGCTGATCTCCACCATGAACAAGAAATATGCAACTATCTTGGCCATTAAGCAAACCCAATTTTGAAGCTTATTGAATTTACAACTTTTTTAATACTAGTGAAAAGGTTTCCAATTGTTTGATTTCGGTTCTGAGAAATGAATTTATATTTTCTTCAAAGCATTTTTACATTTTTCTTAAAGATCAAGTTTTACAAGCTGTGCCAGTGTTTCAGATGAACTTTATATTTTTGCCTTATTTGATGAGAAGTGTGCTTTGCATAATGGCAAAGCCTTTATCTTGATAAGAAAAATCTCCAACAAGCTAACACAGCGCTTTTTCGCTCTTCCTATAATTCACTTGTCAGTAACAATAAGTGTATCGGTGAGATCTTCATGAAAAATAAGCCAGTAAATTCAAGCACAAAAATAAAACATTTTATAAAACAGAAGTTCAAAGCATTACTTATCAGAAATGAAATTTTATCTTCTTCAGTTGCTTCAAGAAAAACTAGGAACAAAACTACTAACTGATGAACTTGAACTGATAAATTTTCTAGAATTCAGCATTTTTGCAGTGAGGAGAAAACCATTCACCAGAATGATCCTGAGAAGTGGTTCAGTATGAAACCAGTATCTACCCTACATGCTGGACCCTCAAAATGAATGCAACTTGTCAAAACACCACAACTGTCCATATTGAGCTTCAGTTGAGAGCCTCTAGTCACGATGGTAGCACACGGGATGCAATGTAATATTTGCATAATCGGTTTTCATCTTTCAATTTAATGACCATCTTACATACTGGCGAATACGGTAACTTTTTCTTAGAGAAAGTTGGAGACTAACACCTACGAAATTTTAGAAAGTTGTTAATTTCATTAGAAGTCACACTAAAAACAGGTGTTTAAGTGTTGTAGGTGTAACTAAAAAGTAAGAGAAAAATTAGCAGAGCAAACAAGGAGACTCCAAGTGATAAAAGATTGGAATCTTTTCTAAGTCATCAAAGATTATCTCTAAGATAATTCCACATTGTTTTCAAACATAGCTGATCAGGTATCTAAGAACTTCATTTGGATACAAAAAATGTCAGAGAGGATGATAAGCAGAGAGGGTCAAATGAAAAAGAGGTAAGATGGCTGTAAAGATTAGGCAGAATAGCCAACAGAGGGAGGTTCAAGATTAAAAAACTTATTTCAATATGAGCCAGCTGAAAACCTGCTGTATTGGGTGTTTTTTAGCTGGTTCCTGCAGAACCCCCTCGGTTACCCACAGCCATTGATTCATAAAATTTGGGCATAGCCACATCTCCAATCCCTGTTGACAACACTGACTGCAGCTCTGAAAAGCTGCTGGCTAAATACTTTTTGAATACAGAAAAATTGAAATATTCTATTCAAACTTTAAAAAAAAATTATATATATATATTCAACCTAGCAATGTGAGCTGTAGGTAGATTGAGACTTACTGAATCTGATTATAATTTCATCTTAGTCTGGAATGTGTGCTTCTAGAGTTATAAGAGTACAAGTATACATCCATACATTACAACTTTAAAATGAGGAAAGATTTCTCAAGGAAAAAGACCAAACTAGACATTTCTGATTAGTAAAAAATTTTACAAAACTAGAATATGTCAAAAACACTGTCGGCTGTAGAAATTAATAAGTGTGCGCACATGTGTGTGTGTGTGTGTGTGTGTGTGTGTGCATATGTGAGAGAGAAAAACAATCACAAAATATTTACAGACTACTTAGCGCCTAAAATAAAACACATAAGTGCAAGAGAAAAGAATAAGAGAAATCTAAAGAAAAAGAAGCAATAGGAGGGGTATCAGAGAGAGAGAGAGAGAGAGAGAGAGAGAAAGAGAGACACACAAAGTAACAAAATAAGAGAAATCAGGAAAAACATAGGTTAGTATAGAAATAATGAGTAGAGAGTAGAAATGAAAAGTGGCCACAGTAATCAAGAGGACACCTTATCAGAAGTGATTCTGAAAAAAAAAATATTACTATGGATGTTAACCATTTTCCACTTGTTGAAAATCTGCCATGTAGGCAGAATTTTCAGCAAGATGCTTATTTTATACGGTTAAACAAAAAGATGAAGACTTGGTTTAATCAACTTGACAGACACAAAGTAAGGGTGTAGTTGAGCATTATATCCATGTTGTAAATTGAACTGCTGGCTAAAAACTTGAAATTTTCAAAAACTAATATTCTAAAAACCCGCTGCAAGGTCTCGGAAAATTTTGGTCGCCATAGCTCTAGCCATCCTAAAGTTTATGCGATAATAGACTAACAGGTATTGGGTGGAATATAGTAAGATTACTAGATTTGTTTTTGAAATTATAGATCCAACCTGACCTTACTTTCAGGATAGACAATAGAACCACATGATTCATGATGATGTGAGTGTTACCACCATTGCTTCACATCCAACTACAAGCCAATCCATCAGGGTCAACAATACAAACCCTGCTAACGACAGTTCGCTAATTTTAATGACATTAGTACGCACACCAATTTTAATACTACTTTAGTGAAACATCATGCAAAAAGAATGACCTTATATGAGACTGTGGTCTGCAAAGACATAAATACAGTGTGCAGCCACTTGCTCTGGAATGTGATCAAGTGCATGGATTACAATACATATAGATCGGCAAGCTTCATAGGTGCTATCTTTGGATGTATGTCTCTTCTAAGGAAGCCAAGTAGAGAAAATCTAAATAAAGTAGAGTGAGGAAATTTTCACACTAATGATAGCATTAATGTAGTAATGAGAACAAAGTGGTTGAGTCTGTCAAGCCTTCTTTAATGTTGTGAAAAATGTATTAATCCATGCAGACTTTCAATCATAATTCTAATGAATAATTATTATTCCCCAGATGCTCCCAAGATTTTTTCTATTATTCTATTTGCTATCATATGAAGATACCATTTTTGCCAATAGGATAATGTTCACACATCTTCCATGTTCACACCAGATGTCTGGTCGTAAGTGCCAGGGATTAAGTGACAGCATTCTCTCAAAACTCCAAATTCTCGTTATAATCATAGAAATTTAGGTTTATCTTACAGAAGAGAAAATGTTGTGCAGTAGAGATAAGACATCAGAGCCGAGCAAACTCGTATTGAATATTCAAAAAATGAAGTGAAAGAAGAAAAAAAGATGTTGCCTTTGCAGAACCTGAAGCTGTCCATTGAAGAATAAGAAGTGTCATCATTCACATATTATATTTCGAAGGATTGCAACATCCATGAACTCAATAAGCAGCTATAAAGCATATTTAGGGGAAACAAATGAATAGATGTTAAAAATAGAAAAAATTAAAAACTTGGTGATTTTGAAGGCAACTCTGATCAGCCAGGAGCCCTAAAGGGTTAGGGTCAATAGAATAAAAATCAATTGGAAGGCTCAGTTTACATAAGGGGGAAAATAAGGCAACAATAGAGATGAAGAAGAGAAAATTACACAAGATGAAATACAGGTAGAAAGAAAGATTTGGTGTGTCTGAGTGAAATAAAAGCAGAGAAAATGGAATACTTAGTGAAAGGATAAGGTTTTGATTCATGAGAATCAATGTAGGAAAAGCTCACTGTTCCAGACATGGATTAGGAATAACAAGGACCATGGTTCAATTTTGAAAATACCATTTGTCAGCTTCTTAATGCATGAAACCAATTGAGTTTCTGAGTTATCCACACATATAAAACACAATCTCTCTCTCTCTCTCATATATATATATATATATATATATATATATATATGAATGAAAGTTTTACTTTTTTTTTTTTCTTTCTTCTTTTTACAGACCACTCCCACATAGTTCCTGTCAAAAAATGACAATTATTTACACAAATATGTACTTCTGCCTCACATCAGAATATTTGCGTGCTCTGTCTTGGAAGCTCAAAGAAAAATATCAAATACATTAAGAGACATACATATATTGTTCAATATTTTTCATTGAGCACAGATACTACACTGATAAATGAATAATTCTGTCATTTTTCATGGGTACCATGAGGAAGTAGTCCGTAAGAAAACATCCAAAGTAATTTCAAGATGAAAAGAAGTAAACCTCAAAATTATCTTGAGTTTTATTTTTATTGGGGGTTAATAATGGAAAGTAAGAATGAAGTATTGGGCATTATAAGTAGATTATTTCTCACGGTTCTTCTCTTGGAGATAAATTTGAGCAAATAAAAAGTGAAAAAATGTGCTCAAGTGACGAGGCTCATTATGAACCAGACTTTGTGCCAAAAAGTCACCTTTAAAGGTCATGTCCTGCCATGTTTTGTTTTGATAAAGTTGACTTCAAGAAGAAGTAAATAAGAAAGTTGCAACAACTTTGTCACATCAGATGATCCCAAGAGCAGATTGACAAATGTTAAGAGTTGAAAGGTCAACCAAGATAAAAATCAAAATATTGTTTGACAAATGATAATGAACAAATTTGCAAACATATTTGTATTTTAATAAAGATACCCCCATCTTCCCAGTCTTTATATACACTAAGTGCCATTAGTATTTTATAAGTCACTAAATATGTTGGTTGTGGTGATTTGAGAAAATAATCATTCATACACTTTTATATATGGATTTCTCTAATAAACTACTCAAGTCCCATGAGAAAAAAATCACGGATACATTACAATTCCTATAATATGATTTCTTAAGAAAATCTACTGAACTTGTTCAAGTGTAAGAGTCAATTGTTTAAAATTTTGGGTCAATTTTCTTTCAATCAGAGAAATTGTTACCTTTAAGTGAAAGAATTGATTTATCATGGACATTCACACATACGTGGCAGGTACAATTGCTGCAGCAGCCACATTTTCTTGGAATATTTACGTTGTCTAAATTGAATGATATATTAAGCGTATAATGATAGGAAATCATTTCATATACATTTTTATGTAATAAAATGCAATTTATAATTCATTCTGTCGGACCAAAATGACCATATTTTAAACACATACTGTTCATTGTATAGATAAATTGCTGAAAGAAGCAAACCAAACTAATTTTATAGTTTTCTTTCAAGGGATCTTTCTTCATACTAAAAGAAATTCTTTTCTCCCCCTAAAGAAAGTTTTTGACACCTCCCTCACTGCACCACATCCCCTTCTTTTGTAAACAAAGACGATTTCTCAAAGCAATTCACAAAAAAGATTTTTTTTTCATAACATTTTTTCAAAACCCTTCATGGACTTCATATTTTATGAATTTATCAACTTTCTAAAGAATTCAATACATTTTGTTTTTATAGATGTTATTGGAAAGGATTTTATTTTTAATCCTGATAGGAAAGATCCGCAGAAATCACTTAACTGCCAGTTGGTTTCCATTGTGCCAAAGAGAAGCGTCACCTCAGCCTACTGATTGATGAGTTTCTCTGACGTATAAATAAATCTGATCAATGAGTGCATAAACGGAAGATAATTCTCAGAGAGACGGTGCAAGCATCTCACTCACTAACCAATAGCACTTGCAAAAGCCATTTACATATTGGACTCAAATCAAAGTGAAAATTGTGACCGTTTCACTGAAAGTTAATGGTTCCATCTCAACTGCTGAGTTGTTGATGTTCACCAAAATATGATCAAAGATGAAAGAAATTTTTGCAAAAAAAAAAAAAAATTTCAATATAATATTCTTATCTTTCCTATGCGTGTATGGTGCTACTTAATATGTAGCAAATTGCACTTAGGAATACGGTCAAGCAGTTTACTTTGTTTTCTTTTCCAAGTGTCTAACATACCCGATCTGGTCCACTTGATTTATGTTGATTATCCTCAAATAATGATTTGATTTGTTTTGATTGCTATCAACTGAAACAGGTCTAGCTGACTAAAGCATTGAGAAATTTCTAGCATTAACCCTTCGCAGACTACTTTCAACACATTCAATCATTCACAGTACCTTCTCCATGAACTGCACAAATCTTTCTTTTTGTGATTGAGTGATATTTCATACTTTCTTAATAATAAAAAAAAAGGTATAAAGTTTATTTTCTATCATTTTCAATGTTAGAATCAAATGAACCAAAATTTACCAATTTTGATAAAATATTTTTCAAATGCATGTTTACGTGACCGCTGTTGCAATATGATCAAAAATGATCTTTTTGAATGAAATTAGTTAAAAAGTAAACCCTCCAAATGCCATCTAACAAAAAAACAATGATCTTTCTCACTAACCCAGAATTTCAAGAGATACAACTAGTACCAATCCCATACTCGGCCAACTTGAAGAAAAATTGTTAAAGAAGCAGGAGCTCACACTGGACCATAGTGTAAGGTTATACAAATTTCTAATAAAATCAAGAGGGCAATTCCTTCTTCAATTTCATGATTGTTATATGTAAATTGAGACGAGACAATTTTAAAATAGGGAGCGACTTTTCAAAACCAATCCCCACATATCCAGTTAAGAACATGAGCTAAATATTATCAGATAAACAGGAGAGTCATTTCCTTGTCTCAGTATTTTTGACACTGAATTAGAATGAATAAAAACATCATTCTCTTGGAAGGCACCGAGTTCAGAGATGATACTGAATCATGACAGAAACTCACATATAATGCACAATTCACTTTTGATTCAATTGATGTATTTTCCTTGGGCCACATTCACTCCTCACGTCAACTCCCCAGTCTTAACAAGCTTCCATAGAATTACAACTAAGTAAAGCATACAGAATCCTATTTTCATAACCAGAAGCAGTGAAACTGAATACTGTCATTTGTGATCTTCAGAATCATATAGATGAAGGAAAAAAAAAAAAAAAATTAAGAAAATTGTTTATAGTTACCCAAAAGTGTTTCTCTCATTCTGAGATTAACTTACCTGCAAGAGAAAAAGTAAACAAGGTTAGTCAACAAGCATAACAAGATACATTAGAATCAATAAATCCTTATAAAAGATAAAGAAGAAGATTCATTCAAAGATACATAAGCACTCCAACAAACAGATGAGAAACAAGAATAAAAAAACATGGGTAAGAAATACATTCTTTCCAGTCATATAATACCTATGAGGAGAAAAAAGGCAATCCCTGATGATATAATTATCCAGTTTGGAATATCAGTAACAGCCATCCACCAAGCCTGTTGTTGAATAAGTTTAATAACCAGGCAGAGAAACCGGTCGGTCATGGACTAGTGCTTATAAAATGAGCAGATTTATTCTCATCATACAAACAATTATGAACACTTTGAGAAGTTGATCTTTAAACCCAGAAGCTGAAATAAAAACATAAGGGAGAATTTTGAAAATCTACATTCTTTTCAATCATATTGAAGTAATTTTTACTCTTTAATAGAACAAATACTCCATGTTGAATGAAACAAATCGACTGGAAATAACATCAGAAGAGAAAAGACAAAATTTTGAATGATAATGAATATTCCTTTGAGTATTGTAAGTCATTCAAAGTTCCAAGAAAGAGGATTATCATCAGAAACTATTCATTTTTTTTTAAACTGTAGCTGCATTGGTCACATTAGTTTGAGTACCCCACCTCCCAAATAAGACGAAATTCGAATGTACCGTGTGAACTGGATGTAGTTGCACATGTGCTTCTGAACTGACTCATGTTTCCTTTGGCTTTTTTTCCCCCTTGGGGTTCATAAGTAGATTAGTTGATTTTCACAATAGCTGATTAGAAAAAAATAAAGTTTGTGCTAAGTTATGTTTTCTTTTGAGAAAAACTGCAGCTTAAACTGTTGTAATGCTTTGACAAGTTCTCAAGAAAGTTTCAGATAAAGCACAAGTGTATTCATGGTATTCAGGTTTCCAACTGTTGAATGTCAGTTGGAAACCAACTACAATGTGGCCAACTTTCAACAAGCCAAAATGATGAAAACCTTCTAGAAGTTTACCACCAGTTGATAAAGATCATTGCCAGACCAGTGATGATATATTAAGTGACTGACTTGGAGTTCAGGTCAATGAATTTTAACAGATGTCAAAATGAAATGCATTTCCACCAAGTACAAGCCTGGTTTGCCCAGAATGGACTTTGAGAAATGATTGAGTGTGTGCAACAATTTGAGGGGACTAGAGTCAAAATGACCTTCAGTTTCTTTCCACTGAATGAAACATTTTTTTTTTTAAAACAATTCCGGTAATTTTTGGGTAACCCCTCATGCACCTACGATATGCCAATGTTTAAAAGGAAGATGTACGAGAGAAATCTATATAAGAGAGTATGATGAGATATTTCAAAAGGAGAAACGGCTGAAGAAATAATCCTGTTCAAGGAAATTGAAATCTCAGTATCATCATATAGAATTCTGAAAATCAGAAAGAAGTGGTTAGTCATACCAGGGGAAAACAAAATCAAAAATAAAAAAAATGGTAGGTCATACCAGGGGGAGACAATCAGGAAATTTTTTTTTTTGATGATGATGCTAACCACTTCCCAGAAATGTTATTGTATAAATCATCTCCAAACTGTTTCTATTTTTCTTCTTTAGGAGAGGAAAAAATAACCACCTTTATCCAAACACATTTAATTCAATCATGTTTCTAGTCCACCTATCTTCCCCTACGCTTTACCCATTCATCTTATTTTTTTTTCTACTTGAAATATTCAATCAATAACAATCTTTATTGGCTGCAGTAGTAGTTGTAGTAACAGCAACATGATTTTTATTCTATTTGTGACTGTTCCAAATTTTTAAGAGTTTTATATTTTGAGTTATTGGAAGAAATTTTTCCTTTTATTACCATTATTGTGTTAGTTGTAGATTTATTACCAACATCAAGACTATACTTATTCTTTCTTTACCTTTTATTACTGTTGGCAAAAAACAGATACATTTTCAAACTAATCTATGGTGATTCCAAAGCTATATATAAGGGGAATTGGAAAAAAAATACTGAACAAAAAACACACACACACACACACATTTTATATATATATATATATATATATATATATATATATATATATATATATAGATATATATATAGAGAGAGAGAGAGAGAGAGAGAGAGAGAGAGATCTCAAGCATATATTTCAGAATAGGTGTACATTTAAATGTATTATAAAGAGAAAACTATATTGGTAGTCCTTTGAATTTATCAGAAATTCAATATTCATAGACAGTATATACAACAAATACATAAAGGAACAATATCTGCCTATCTATCAGTGTATGGATCTCTGTTTATAAACAAATGTCAACACTCCTATTCACTCTAAAAGATGTTGAGTTGCACAGTAAATTCAGGCAGTAGGGAGAAAATCTGGAACAAAGCTCAAAAAGTATCTAGTTTCAACAACCTTCAAACCAGATATATGTAGGCAAAGGTAGGCCTTTACTTATCGCTGACCATTTACATTACTAATACTCCCTACTCTATCTCAAGTCGATTTTTAGACTAATCAAATATTTCTGATGGAGAGAAAAATTGGATTAAACTTTTGAATTTTGCTATTCCAGTACTTACACTGTTTCCACAGCTATGTGAAATTTATATATATATATATATATATATATATATATATATATAAAAACATACACTTATTATTATTTTTTTAAAGAGTGAATAAACTATCACAAGGAACAAAAAGACTACACTCATTTCAAAGCATTCAGTTTGGTTATTGATGTCTTAATTACGTATTTCATAAGAAAAGTGAAAGTACAATATGATGATATTCAGATATTAATGGTAAACAAAGCTAAGGAATGCCTGTCAATATACACATGCACACTATTACATCAACAAACATTACGAATAGAAATCTCTAAAACAATATAAGTACAGAGAAGAACTTATTTGGTAAAACAGTTTTTGACAATTACTATGAAAAAAAAAGATTAATTAAAAGCAAGTCAATATTCATCTCTCTCTCTCCTGATCTACAGATTATATTGAAGATCATCAACTCATTCAATTTTCAATTTAATTCTTATTACCATCAAGCATACATTGATTAAAAGCTTTGCTGTCTTTTCTCTCATATCAATGCAAACATTCAACTGAACACTTGCAGACTAAAGTAAATATTAGCAATCATTATTTTAATTTAATACATTACAAAAGAAAAAAATCTAACTTATTGGCTTGATAAATATATACATTATTTTAACTAAAATGTTTAGTATTTGCAAAAATTCCACACAACAAATAACTCAGATGAAAAAAGCCAACATTGCAGGATGCTATAATTAAACATACAAGAGGATAGATCTTAACATTCAATCTAAATACACTTTAAAAATATGTAAGTAAAAATGAGGATGTCCGGGCACCAGAAGATGCTAAATTTTTACATTCAACCACATGTTATATTTCGACATTTGCCCACAAATTTTCATTTTTTTTATTTTATTCAACTTATTTCATTATAAGTACAAGCCACTACAAAGAAAAAAATTAAATGAAAATATTTTTGATTATATATTTTCAATGTTTCTTTGAAATAAATATTGAAATATCATCTTTCAGTGCCCAAAAGAATGGATACTTTGAATTTCAATATTCGACCACTACACTAGGTTTTCAAATGTCTGCATTAAAATTCAGCCTCTTTTGGAGTCCAGACATTTGAATTAATTTAGTCATCTAGTGCCCAACCCAGACAGCTTTTAATATTGAAACATTTTTGTGGTCCAATATCGGAATGTAGAACATTGAATGTGCTAGGCTTAACTTAAAAAAGAAAAAAAAGGTTGATGCATGATGGATTCAATCCCAAAATTCACTGGTTATCAGCTTAAGGTCTTAATCCATTGCGCCACAGACACAGACACCTAAAACTGATTTTTTTTTTTAGTCAAAAAAATTGTTTATTAAAAATGAATATCAATTGAAAATCATGTATCAACAATTTTCAGATATAATTGAAGCAAATTTATACCATTTATTCATGGATATATTTTCAAACCATCTGAGATTAAGCAATACCTTTTACATCAATATAGCTACAATGATGCTAATTTAGTTATTAGGGAGCTAGATCAAGCTCCTTTTTAATGCAATAATGATATCAAAATTAAACTTTCAAGCATTGTTTTATAATTTCAATCATATGATTTTCAGTTGATATTTATTTTCAATGAACTATTCATTTTTGTTATACGACTTACAACTGTGCCATTATTAGGTATATTCATTATATATATATATATATATATATAATAAGAGGTGTGAAATAAGATGACATTATCAGAAATTTAGCAGTGAAAATATTATGAAAATTTTGCCTTCAAAATATTTTGTTATATTGTGGGCGAGTAATTTTGTTCAATGTTATCTAAATATAGGAAAATAAAACAATAATATAATTATTTTTTTCATCTATGCAGGCCTTTTCCTGTGCACATTTATGACTGTGGGCTTTTTTTCAGTGGGGAATCTTCATGTGGGCTTTTAATCATGTGAGCATTTTTTATGGAACCAAAAATGCTAATGTAGGCTAGCAAATTTATTGGATAATAGAAAAGGTAATTTGTATTCTCTTCTTGTCTATCACCATGAAGGCATTCTAGTAACAAAACCCTAGTCACCAGATGATTGGCAAAAGAACATTGTGCAGACAAGGATAGATTCATGCTATTCCCGTTGATACAAAATACAAAAATATTAATTCATCCTCAAGATATTATCATAATCTACCGAGAAGGACAGAAATATACATCAAAATATTGAAAAGTTTCTTGTTTGCTAATAAAATATGGATGGTTTGTAAGCATATCTTTCAAACATTACAAATGTAAGGCTTTATTCCAGTCATGTATGATTCTGATGAACTCGTATGGTTCAGTTGAAAAGGAGAAAGAAAACAAAAAAGTATGAGGTGAATTCTAAAGACAAGAATACAACATACATTCTTCTGCTTACTACAGAGTATCTCTAAGAATATTGTGTTGAAGGAAAAGATAATAGCCTGAATATATGAAGTAATAAAAACATTCCATCACACAATTTTAGAAAACTTTCATGTCTTACGAAGATTCCAGTTTTATATAGGATAGCAGGCTCAATCTCAAGTGTCAAAACAATTTGAAAAAAAAAAAATGCCAATATTACACTGCATCCTTTTGCTGGAATTATGACTTCAAGAAGAGGCATCTAGAAAAGTTCAATACAGACAGTTGCAGGGCTCAAAGATGAGCTGCAGTGAGCAGTAATCCTTCAAATACCATTGTAAACTATTCATTCTAGTCTCAAGAAGAAAAGTTTGTTAATTAAAGAATTTTCAGTTAATTGCATTTCTTTGTGTAATTATTGAACAAAATGAAAAGAAATTTTTGACATCAAGTTGAGAATGAGCTGTGTTCCATACACAAGTAAGAGGTAGCAGTTGTTCATTCTGGACAAAAAATGAATAAATAAATAAAAGAATGACACAAAAACAAGCCAAGATACACACACACACACACACACGTTTTAGTGCATTTTTAATGTTCTCAGACAAAATGTAATCAAGTGTTTTTTTTATGCATATAAACAGTCAATTGATTTAAAGATTCAAGAAACATCCTGTGCTGAACAATATTTTATGGAAAATTAAATGTATTCAAACTTCCATGAAGGTTGGCTACTTTTAATGCAGGCTTTAAAACTTTGTGATTTTAGTTTCTTGAAAATGATTCTAAAAATGAATTATTTTGCCATCATCTGTTCTTTTTCAAGGGGGAACAGGAAAACCATAAATGTTATAACTTATTTTTCGCAGAGCGTAGCTTCTGACAAGACGGCCATTTTGACAATTATTCTGATAATTACTTTTAATAAATTTCTCCCTAGGCTCTTCCTGATTTTAATTAAATCAAAAAGAAAATAATAATGTGGGGTGATTAGCAAACAAAAAATATCAACTAAACAGTTTGATACCACTTGGGAAAAGTTGCAGACAAAGCAAAAAGCCAGACTGGGAGATGGAGAAGCAAAAATGGTAAGACTACAATGAATACAGAAAAAAAAAAAAAAAAAAATAGTTTAATCCGTTAGCTGCCATAGAGGAGATAAGTAGTCTGAGAAAATTGTCAGCACAGTGCCACAGACGAAATAACTCATCTTAATGTGTTATTCATTCACAAGATGGTAAAACTATACTAGAAAGCATAAGGTATGTTTACAAAATGCAAAACTGCGAGAGAATAGATACTAAAGTACCAATTAGAATGTAGCCTTATATATAGATCAATATTTCAAAATAATTTTATCTTTGTTTAAATTATTGATATTTCATTTCAATACATACAGATATGGATATAATTTGTTAGACATTTTGCTGTACATATTTCCTTTGTATGTAAATAAAACCATTTTAACCATGCAACGAAAACTTTCTATTTTTCATCATACACTAATGAAAAAACCCCAGTATAGGAGTAACATGAAAAAATTGTACTCAAGAAAAAATGGTTTAATAACTAGGAAAGAAAATTTTCAACATCTGAACAAGGCAATGACAAAGAAAAGAAGAACAAAGATGGGTGATGATAATTATAAAAAAGTCTCATCAAAGGTGAAAATTGTAAATCCAGGAATCTTTTCATGCCCATCCCCCGTCTTGCTTGGGCATTTATCCACCTCCTCAGAAAGGCGGAATGTGACAAGCTGGAATTTTGTAAGGTGGTACCAGTAATTGTCTAGTTCCCTATGTGGTTCCCTTTCTGAGGCATCAGGGACTGACCCTGACCCTAGCCCTTAAAGTGCAATGGAGAGGTGCAGTCTGGGAGATTGGTTCCCAGGAACTAGACATTCAATAGCTTGGGAACCTTTAGATGATTCAAGGCCTCAGTAGAACAAAGCATCTAAAAGCAAAGAGTAACAATCAAGTAGGAGAGAGGGAAATTATGTAGGCTAGGAAGTGAAGAATTGTATTTCATTGTTTTGTGGTGATGGACACACTGGAAGTGATAGAATTACTTGGTCTAGCACCAGCTCTTCTTCCTGGTTCATATATCAACCAGAAATCAGTAAACAATAGGACAATCCTCTAACACAACCAGAATGATATCATGTCTATGCATATGTTCTGATATCCAAGTCTGTGGTCCATTGATGAAAAATACCTTTTTAGCAACATAATTTCCTTCTTGTCAATGCATTCAAGTCAGTGGCAAATATCAATCACATAGATTGGTCGGCATACAATTAAAACTTCACATCAAAATTCAACTGTGTGTCTATGTAATTTTTTTTTTTGACTAGTACACACTATTACAACACTGACATGATATACTTGATTTCTATAGACCACTTGTGGAACAAAGGCCTATAATCACTCTCCTGCAGTTAGAATAGCAAATGAGTATCAAAGGGTAACCTCACATTCGACCCTTTTCCTTTACCATGGTTTGGGACCAGCTATGGCGACAGCCAAGCAGTAAATTATTTTTCTGTCAGAGTAACATAGTAGATGGCTACCTAACAGGGCTAAAGGGTTCCAACAAATACCTATACAAGGTGGGAGAAGTGGATTCATGCCTTTCTCAAGGGAATTACTGCAATGTAAACGACCAATTTTGAGGGGAGAAAAAAATTTAACTTTGAACTTCTTTCTATTTCTCACATGTTGGCACTAACAAATGTCATTTTCTGTGTCTGTAAGAGCTAAGGAACTACAAGCTTTTTTTTTTCCTGTTTTATATCAAGTTTTACACAATCAATTTCATCAACAACAATCATTATTTATACAAGCTTCACTTCTAACCAATGTATACTCAAAGTTGGATTTTTCAACCCATTTAGAAATAAGGGGTAAATGAAAGTACATTAGCTTAGTAATGCAAAATTATTTGTAAAAATGAATTGAAAGCATGTTTCTCATCTTAAGAGTTTTCATGTGTAATTTGATCTGCTTTCTGCCGTAAATATATTTCCTATTTTTGGGGTGGACTAAATATAGGCCAATAGGCATAAATGGGTTCAATTGCAAAAGAAAGCCAATAACCAAGGAATCATTGAATGCAGATTGATGATCCTCCAATGAAACAGCCCCACAACAGCAACTCTCCTTAATATATTTTCCAAATATCTTGTAATCAATGCTTATTGGTTAATTTCATCCACTTTTCAGAGAAACGAAGATGGAATTGGATGAGATGAACAAATGGAATTAAAGGAAAGGAGTGAAGAGACAGAAAAGCTGTTCCAACAAGAAGCACTGGCACAATTGCAAGACTTGTATTAAAATATTTGCTACTAATTTTTCTGTTTGTTGCTTTTTTTTTAAAAAATTTTTTTTTGAATGTGTAACCATATTCAAATATCATTGAATGTATTTGGGAGAGATACATTTGCACACGATTCAAAGCCTACCAGATGGGATATACATCTGAAGAAGGTTACACAAAGTACCGACCAAGTGTAGTATCATCTGACTTGTCAGCTAAACAGTAGTCATTTTCTACTAAAATCTGCAATATCCAAATGATATGAACATCTATAAACACAAATGATTCAAGACATCAGCAAGATCTATGCCAGACTAAGGTTAACCTATATTGGATTTCCATGTAAACACTCCAAACATGAGATACGAATTCATAAAGGTGTATTATATATATATATATATATATATATATATATATGCGCCTATGCCAAATATATAATCCCTTCACACAGAGCTGTGTTTTCATAGAATCTTAATAATCTAATTTATAGATGACTTTATTTTTGCTTTGACGTCAAATGAAAAGTGTTCCGAAGTTGCTTTATATTGAAAGGAAACCAAACACAGATGTCAAAGTCATCAGAGGGATGCAGACTGTGGATTGCACCACCATATCCGGATTTGTAAAAGGAAAAGGAAAAAAAAATACGAGACGGAGAAAATGAAAGTGGGTGGGGGTAGAGAAGGATCTGCAGTTGAAGAAAAAGGTTTATTAATATCCTGTTTCTATCCGATTCCAGTTATGAAAACTAGCAAGTTGGATATAATTTGCTAATAGGATAGAAGAAAGAAAAATAATAAGGGAAAGGGGGCAAAGAGAGAGACAGAGACAGAAAGAGAAAAGTGCACACCCTCTTTTTCACCTACACTTCTGTCTCCTGTATCTACCGCCACTCCAACGACTCAGCATAACATACAATCACCATTTAGATCTGGGAATGCTCAAAGATTTTTGCCACAAAAACTGATGCTGTATGCTTCTACACTAAACATTATTTTGGCTCATGAAAGTTTTTACAGTAGTGCTGTATTTGCAGATGGTAGAGAAAACCTACACATGAAATGGAACCAAAATTCAACTAAAAACAGAGAAGTTAAATCTCCGAGTAACAAGAACAAATTTGAAAAGCT
Organism: Thysanoteuthis rhombus; assembly: GCA_963457665.1. Lineage (NCBI taxonomy): Eukaryota > Metazoa > Mollusca > Cephalopoda > Oegopsida > Thysanoteuthidae > Thysanoteuthis > Thysanoteuthis major. The sequence goes on along the minus strand of OY735210.1, from coordinate 4,665,872 downwards.
GAACACAAGCAAAGATGTTTAACAGAAAAAGTTCACACTTGAATAAAAGAAATTTTCAATAAACTTGTTTATTGATAAAGACAAATATTTGAGTGTTTTAGCACAATATTTTCAAATGTTATTTTATATTGAGTATGTGTACAAAACAATGCAAAAATGTAATTTTCATACAATGAAACCATAAGCTTCATGTTATAAATCACTGTTCATTCCAACCAAAATCAAGATAGGCCACAAATGTATAATGTTACTAATTCCAACAGAAACGACAGTAGGTACTTCTCAACCTCACAGCAAAGGGAAAATGATACTTGATTTAAAATTATTTTGGTGGGGTGTCTCATTGTGCCATAATGGTTAGCAAGCTGCTTTTGCAGATCATAAGAGGTAAGTTACGTACTCACCAGATGCTTCATACTTGAGGGCCCATGCTAAAACCATACTTAATAAAAACCTATGAACTCTTTGTAGCATATTTCTTTTTTCCATTTAGAAATGCACAACTAACTATCTGCTGATCAGCCGAGGTACTTGACAAAATGGTAGGACAGAATATAACCCTCTGTGTTCCTAGACTCATGAAGATGAAAAGGTGGTATTAAAAATGACACACTACACAAATACTTACACCTCGGAAGTGGGATGAAATTTAAACCACAATGATCCAAAGAATTGAAAATTACTTTTCTTCAAAAAACGCAATTATCAGAAAATGATTTTATAATTTTTTTTTTCACTTGGAAAAAAACAACAAAAAAAAAGAAAAAAGAAATGAAAAATAAAAATGCAAATTTTTTTTTACTTTATTTCTTTCCAGGGAGAGCATCAGATTATACCACAGCCATCAAATATAAGTAACCCAAAACAGCAGGGCTTTAATGCAAGGTAGTCTCTGAGATGCCGTCTTGCCACATGACATATCTGGAGATGGCATATAAAAATTATGATGGTAGAGATTGCTTTCGTCAGCCCCAAAGCTAACCCATAAATGAGTGGCAGACTATCCAGCTGGTTAATGAGGAAATCTTGCATATCATTTAGAGGAAAAGAAAGAGGAGAGAAAAAAGACCGACATAATTTGGACTGCACTAACCTTTCCAAGCTGTGGGCCAGCAGCAGACAACTAAGACGCTGCTGGTCCACAAAATTACAGGATGCTGTCTTAGTTCGTGAGGGACGAGGTGAAGAGAGCCAAAGATAACTGTAGTAAGTATTTTAATGCAAGATACCAGATCGTAGCATTACATATTCTCAAAGTAAATAGTACTAAAAGTTTGAACTAGACAGACATCCTCGTAGTAAAGACTTAGATTATTGAACCATGCCCAAGCAAAACTAGTAATAGGCCCAGGCCAGATGGGCTATATAGACTTCATTTTGAATTACTCTCCAAGTATTTTTTCTTATCAAAAAAAAAAAAAAAAAAAAAAAAAAAAAAAAAAAAAGAGAGAGTATGAAATACAAACGGTAGTACTGATAAGGAAAGAACTAATGTAAGTCAAAATAATGTATCTTGTGAACAAGCATATTGAAACAACTCAAAGTGATAAAATATATCTACTATCAAAACCAAGTTTCCTGGAACTTGGGGGTGGGGAGATATTTAATGATTTGGTCAGAGTTATCTGCATTTTGAATCTATATTTTATCTGAATAAATCTTTTATGAATCTTCTTTAAAATACTGAAGACAGTCCCCCTTGACACTCATTACAATATCAATATTCTTTAACCAAGAGTCCCCCGCTCTGTCTCTACCAGAATCATAGGCCCGTACCAACTGGCCCCCTTCTCTGTTCTAGCCGGTAACAAACATAACAGAACCTCAACTGCTCTTCCCATAAAACTTCAGATTGGTTTGACTAAAATAGTAAAACCAATGACAAAGAATGAGATCTATTATCTGATATCTATTGAAATGATAATCATGTCAAAATTATAGAATGTATCATTCTGAACATGAATATATTCTTTCTTTACTTTTTTTATTCGATGAGAAAGGATTTAGAAAAAAAGATACAGGTGAAATACAAATAAGTAAACATTGTTAATAAATCTAATCAATTGAAAAAAAAATACCATGATTAAAATTCAACCAATTTCACTTCTTTCAGGGGAAGAAAAGATAGAGTAACAGGTATCGTATAATCAATGTTTTTAGTTAGATGCTCTCTCAGTCATACGAAACTGGATTTATCTTACTTTTGTAGAAGTTAATAAATTTGACTTGACATTTTATGAAAATAAGGCAAAATTATACAAAAGAAAAAAAAAGAAAAAGCTCCTAAAATCGTTTTTTAAAGGTTCATGAAAGCCTAAGGACATTTTATCTATATTTTGAGAGACCAAAATAGAAGAAATTTAGAAGAAAAATAAAAGAAATCAAAAGATCCTCTAAGAAAATGATTCCTTTCCAAGTGACATGTTGCTTCTTTCATTTTATTAGTTCTAACCATTAATTGAATAATAATATTTAGTGCAGACATCAACAGTGGAAGTTGCTAGATGTGATCAGATAACTTCAAGCCAGGGGTACAAAAATTGGAACGATTTATATTCACTATTAAAAATTTACTTTCATTGAAAATAACATAGGTTGTACGCAGTCTAGCCAGCATATTTTACATCTGTATGAGAAAGAAACACAAAAAGATGACTGGTTTCACGATAAGAAAAAACGCCATAATTTCACAACTATAAACACTTGCTGCATACGTAATGAGTCTTAAATTAGTTATCCCTTGCCATGCGTGGGGGTCCGGGTCAGGGTCACGGGAGAGGGGGCAGCAAATGCACTAAATCCCCAACCCAATCTATTCCCTAAAGACCATAAATCTTGTATCATTTACAAATACATTACCACTCCCAAATTGTAAGTATACAAATAAATAAACGGATATTGTGAAAAATTTGGATTTTAAGGTCAACTTCATTTTCTCTGGTTACAGATCCGTCAATTATGGCGGGATCTATACTTTTTTAGTCGAAAACTTGAACATGGCCTTAATCATTTTTTTTTTTTTATGACTAACTTTAATTTTGCTTATAACTGCAAGAAAATGGCATAAACATTCAAAGAAGACATTTGATTATTGCAATACGTTTTCAAAGACTGTTAAAAAAGGGTGTGGTGAAAAAATAGTGAATCAACAAAAAAACAAACAAACAAGTTTAAAAAAAACTACGATGCAGTGATTAACAAATCTTTTTCCTTTTCATGCTACTATCCACCTCCATCTTGATATTTCTTTTTTCTTTTCAACTTAATCCGGTCTGAGAAAAGTTGCAATGAAAAGCAACAAAAATATTGAGATAAAGGTAAAGAGTAGCATAAAAATGAAAAAAGTTGTAAATAATGATTTATATCATTTGAGTAATAATTTGAATCAAAAACAAACCAATCCCTGCAGAGAAATGGAAAATTTGGATGGTTTATAAAAAAAAAAATTGAAATTAGTTTTTGATTCAGTACCCAAGTGAAATTTTTTTTTCATCAAATTTCAATCATGCTGAAGTAAACAAAACCTTCTCTTGTTTCCTTCCCAATTTTGAACAATTCAAAAATGTTTACTGTAACACTATTTTTAAACAACAAGGATATTTTTAGACAAAAGAAAGAGTTGATAAATACAGGCATGTTTCGAGCATTATCATTTTAAGGTCTATATTGAAGCACTAATAAACATACAAGAAAGCATAACTAGAAATTTTATATTACTAAATCTAATAAATCTAATATCACAGACACAGAAAATTAAATTATACATAACTTATCAAAATTCTACCAAATAATTCTTAGGAAAACTATTATTCCTTCACACAACTACTCAAAACAGCCCTTTTTTTTTAGTAAAACTGTCAGGTGAGGGTAATTTGGCATCTCTTCCAGTCACCAGTCCCTCAGTAGTAGTTGTGGAAAAGCTTGTCCATTTCACATGGGCCCATTGGACCCATCGACTGCCCCCAAAAAAATCTGTGAAGCTAAGCAAATGATAGGACAAGACAGTACTTTGCAGATAAGAAAGTATAATTTTAAACTGACTGGTGAAAAAAAAAGTTTATGGAGAGAAAAAAATAAAAAAATAAAATGATGGTAAAATGCAAAATGGCTGATAATGAAGGGTGATGTAGTACTTGTAAATCCTACAGTTACCCACTGTCAAATAACAAATATTCATCTCTTTTTCTGAGACATTTGATTGGTTACCCCATTTACTTCACCCAAAAGAGGCTTGTACCTTTCTTAAATTAGAGACCTTGGCCTTATCCTACAGGAGACCAAAATTTCATTCAAAGCAACATGTCACAGACACAAGGTGAACATTACGTATGCAGATCACACATCTAACCTTTTTTTTTCAAAAATTTTAATTTTTCAGCTCGGGTTATAAGTTTCCAGGAGTTGAACCAAGATATAATCGCATAGATTTGTTCAAGGAAAAGTATCATGGATTGTATCAACTGAATAGAGATTTCTAACCAACTGAAACACAGAACTGACAAATCTTGCTGCCCCCCCCCCCCTCCAGAATTATAAAAAGAACCATATTCCAACAGATGATCTTCATTCTTGGCACCAATTCTTTCGTCAATGAATCCATCAAGTGCAAGGTAATAAAGCAAGCTGAGATGTTAATGATCAGGAGAAAGGAAAAAAAAAAATAAAATCTAGCAAGGGTTAATGAAGTTGCTCATATCTGCTTCCTCACAAACAGAGAGGGTTTATGAGAAAAACAGCCACACAGATCTCAAGTATTTTTCAGGCATGTTGTCCTTTCAAATGTACCGTGAAATGGATCTGCTTTGAAGAGAGGGGAAAAAAAAAACAACTACTTGTATTTAGTATTTTGGTAATAAGTCATCATTGTTCTTACTGATACTTACTAACCTTAGTATGACACTAAGCCAAAAGTGTTCAACAACCAATGAGGATAAAATTCACTGTAGTGGTTATAGTCCAAGAAACTAGCTTGATAACCACTGGTCTATGCCAAGGCACTTATATAATCAATGTTTACTAAGCTGAGCTAAGTGCAGTTCAGATCGACAAAAAAAAAAAAAAAGAAAAAAAAAAAACAAAACACACACACCCAAGTGATTATTGAATTTGCTAAATGAATATTATTTTGCAAGACTAGCTTGCAGGCCATTATTCCACAGCAAGGTACGCTTTGTTAGTCTTGTTACCATTTATGTCGGACTATAAGACGAATGGTATTGAGAAGACTACCATTTACTTCAACACCTCCAAGCCTCAGAGCCGACAGCCCTCTCATCTAACCATTAAACCAGCACATTGGTCACAGTATAACATTAGCAGATTTTGTTTATTTCAAAATAAATTTCTGTTCCATATACAAACATAAACAGTACATTAGTTGCTGATATTTATGGGAATAATCTAGCTTGGCACAAGGCCATATTTATGGAATATCCCATGAGGAATGAACCAATACAGGTTTATGGTCATAGAATACTATTTGTAATACTTCTGTGATGAAACCAGATTCACATTTTCTCTCTGTCCTTCAGAATGAGAAAAATCCAAATGAAAGGAATACATAATATTTGCCAGCATGACAATATGTGATTCGCAGATGGCGTGAATCATATTGAAACAATATAGCATTACAATACTATAAGGTATTTAATATATATCGAAATGTCTATATTTGAGCTTCATCTGCAAGTGGTGAATCTGCAGATGACAAACTGGCATTGATTCAAAAATAATTAAAGATTGAAATATCTGTTAAGGTTCTGTACATAAGGGAGAGATATATAGAGAAACATACTAATACTATGTTAGTATATAATGTCAACATAAACACAGATTAAAAACATAACATACCTACAAATATACATTATCTATGATATATAAATTATAGAAAATTGAAAGAAATACCTGAATACAATCACACAGAAATGTCAGACAAATTCAAGTACAGAAAAATCCGTTTGTTATAATCATGGATAATGTTATAAAATGGTTACTATTATCAAAATCAGTCAGTCAAATTCTACTTTTAAATGAATTAAAATAATTGAAAAAGTTTTATGATTAGTCACCTTTTTATAACATCAAGTAGTTCATAATGAATTTATGAAAGTAAATAGTTCAGATTTTTTTCAATATTCTTCACTTGATGTTAGCAGTCAGTGAAAAAAAAAGGAAGAAAAAAAAGGCCTGTCCCCAAGTGATCACGATAAGCAGCTTCCTTTAAGACTACCCCATACATCAAAACATAATCTCTCCTTCTGACCTCCTCTCTTTCATACACAACAGAACATATTAATTTAGAATGATCAATGGAAATTGAATCATATTTTAATACAATAACTATCGAGCAAAACATATCTGGGTAATGTAAATAACTAGTGAGCAAAAAGACTGAAGTGAGTTATTGGAGAAGGGAGGGTGGCGTGAATGACCCGTGTGAAAGTCAATAGAAATTTATGATGAGGAGTTAAGGCACCAGTTGTGTGCACATTGTTATCAGCAAGAATAGACTGAATCCAAGAGGGCTGGGGCATGGGGAGCGCAAGACTGTCAGAGAAAAACATGATTTGCATGACCAAATAGTTACCTACATTCATTCAACTAATAATTTTATTGAATATTCAAAATCATCTCCCAACACAGACACATACCAGTAATGCACTCTCTCTCACACTCACACACACATATATATATATATATATAATTACTAATGCATTTAAGCATAAAAGGATGTGATTTTTTTTTTAAAAACAGACAGCAGTTTAGAAAAGTAAACTATTCCAGTGTTGTAATCAGGACATTCAAGAATCAGTAATTATCAGAAACATTAATCCTCACTGGATGGTCTGTAAACATAGGCTTATGCCCAACATTATGTCCTACAAAAACTGATAGGGTATACTGAAAAGATAATTGGGCCATTTTGTCTTTGTTTTCCCAGCGTAAGAAAAAGAACAATCCTCATTTAATTTTGATGAGTAACTTCTGCACAGATCGCCTATCCAGTATTGAAATATTGGAAATGCAATCAATGAAGAGTTACCTCCCTTAAATTCTTGTATTCAACGAACGTCAATAGCAGGTTATGATCACATAAACTTTGGAATACATACAACGCAAGAACTGTAGTGATCATCTTCAGTCAGAATAGAATTGGGGGTAGAGTTTGACCCAGCAGAAGCCTGCCTTGTACATGGGTAGAGACTGGGGGGGGGGGATGATGAATATATTCGAAAGTATCATGATTTTTTTCACAAACTGACAGCTATAATAGACATATTGTTAAAAAATAATAATCAGCTATTTGTTCCACAGGATACAAGACTGACCTTTTGTTGCTTTTTATGAACTGGACAGAAGGATGTATTTTTGTCGAAGAGTTAAAATGTATTTAGACTTATTGAAAGTCTCGAAAGTTCAGTAGGTCATTTTTAGGTTAGGAAAAAAAAAAGTAGCAAATGACAAATCCCAGCTTTACTAGGCCAAATACTCTTGAAAGACTTGATTATGTGCAGATGGCCACTCCTAGATTCAATGTCACAAAACTGTTTTATGGTCTAGGTGAAAGTTCCACCCCCATCCCCAAGATATCACCTACACTAGATCACCCTATAACATACAAATAAATCCAGCATACTACATAATATATCCTGTATGATTGAGAAGTGTTGATTTTTGTTTGCAAGAGAAAATCAACAGAAGGTAACTCGATGGGGTTTCTATCCATTGAAGGACACACCTGTATTTACAACTTGTTGAATAAACTAACCAATCATCCTTCTATAACTGAAAAAGAAAGGTAAAATATAACAGGAGACATAGGCCAAGAGGGCAAAGACAGAGAAAAAGAAGAGAAAAAAAAAAAAAAAGGAATTATCTGTTAAGGTCACACATTTAACCTGGCTCCTAAATGAAAGAACCTTTACTGATAAGCAAGTCAGGACTGATCATCTTACATTGCACTATGTAATGTGATTTGTATTTTTGGGTAGTGAAAGATATTTTCTGATTGCTTACTAGTCGAGAGAATAGAAAATGACCTCCATTCGAACTTCCCTTTCATGGCCAGGATAGTGATAGTCATACGTAGTAATTTTTTTTGCTTCTTTTTTTACTTTTACTTTCAAGTGATTGGAACTGTGCAAGTTTGAACAATGTCCAATTGAAAATAAATAGATTTCAAATTATCTCTTTACTGGTTGCAAAAGCTAAGTTTCAAGGGAACAATTGGCATTTTCTACACTTTCTAGACAAAAGCAATAAGAAAATAACATTTATCAAGCGGGAACAAAAAAAAAGTTGTTTTTTTTTAAATTGCAGTGTTATCAACTCCCATAACATCAGCTGCCTCAAGAATGTTCCCTTTAATCTCATCCACAGTTGGAAACTTCCCTTTCAACAGAAAAGCCAGTCATTGTGAATGTGATGGTTACACTGTATAAGCTCTCGCAATGGCATCTCACCCGACTGACTAACCCTACGAGAGGGTCTGGTTAACACACACTCACATACGTTGATGAGTTGCAAAGCTGCACGACGCATTTTCAAAATATTGAAAATGGCTGGATACTTTCTAGACAAGACCTAACAATGCAGCCAACAAACAAACAGTTTTTATGAACTTGCTGTAGTCTGGCACTCTTCAGAAGTTAAGGAATTTCATTTTGGAATAAAAGAAAAACAATCCTTTGAACTAGAAAGACATTTTTTTTTTCCAGCTGATCTCAAGTTTTAAATACTGAATGTTTTATCCTGCCGCTGTCTGACATCAATGTTTTACATTGTTTTTTTTTTCCTGAAACATCCTTGCTTCCTTACGATTCCTTTCTCCCATATCCTTTCCTCTCCATACTATGTTTCCCCAGCTGTACGGATTCTCTACCATCCTTCCTTTACAATTCAACTCTCGACGCTCTTCATTTTCCTCCACATACACTCTCTCCACTCCTCTTTTTACAACTATTTTTCATTACATTTTTCATTTGTCCATTTTTTTTCATTCTCTTCCATCTCTTTTCCCTTCATCTTCATTCTTTTCTTTTCAACCTTTTCCTTCCTCCTACCATTCTCTTCTTCCTACCTGTTCCCTCTATTCCATTCCAAAGCCACTACATGATATTTCACAGAGTAACTCCAGACCTCAGTGCCTGCATGCATGCTTTATCAGTAACCGTTAATCTGACACTATCAATGCATTCATTAACTACCATTCAAGTCTCTCTTTGGCATGTCTCACAAAACAATTTCTTCGGTAACAATCCCCAGCAGCGCCAGCCCTCAATCACAGCACTAGAAATTGAAACATACAACGAACCGACATAAAATACAAAAGTCTTGCAGTTGAAGAGAAAAGCCAAGGGCAAGCCAGCCAACTAAGAAGAGTTCTGAAGTAGAAAGCACGTGGAGAGCATATTCCTCTGCCAACACCATACAGTAACTAAAAACTGAATGAAAATCACTTCCTATGACTACAGAACACAGCAAGCAACAACAAGTTTTGATTTTTCAATTTCCAGGCTTCAGTCTTAATATATGAACAAAATCTCTCGATCATAAAGAAAAAGAAAATTACAGGATCCACTCAAAAATCCAATCAATTCTACCCTCCTGAAAAATCTAACTGAAATTCATTGAGAACTTTTGGGGATACTGTGTGGATAGTCGGAGAGACAGCCATGAGTGAATATATATACCTCTTCCAACTTTGTCAGCAAAGAGTCAAAAAATGATTTCAAAGTCAACTGAATGAATCCACTTGAAGTCTGGCAGTTGAACAGAAAAATAATGCAGTTAACTTGGGAGTTCTGAAAATTAATTTCATCAAATGTTCCAATATATTAATGAACAGTCTGGCTGATCACGGCTGCATAGATTCTGTCCATAGCTGACTGACTGACAGACACAAGCATTAAACAGGAAAATCTGGATGAGACCCCACCACCTTTCAGTACAACAGAGAAAACACAAGACAACAGATGAAAGGTACTCTTGATTCTAAAAATTCTCTCTTAGAAATTGAAATATTTTGGAAGCTGTTTATTATAATCACATGATGTTATCCAAATCAGGCATTCCCTATCACTTCATTCAAAATGAATTGAAAATAATTTTCTTTTAATAAAAAAAATTTCATATCAATTTTTTATAGGATAAAGTTATTTATAAACAAAAGATGTAAATTGTTCCAATTTTTATATCCTTTGATACATAACCGCTTAATGTTATCTAAAAAAACCATAGCCCAAAATGATCAATTTCCCCTGTAAAATATTTTTGGAATTCAAAGGAAACAATACATTTGCAAATATTGAAACAATTGGGTGGGGAAGACCTCAGAGCATCATCTCTTATTTTTCTCAACAGATTGTTTTCAGCTGACATTGATTTGATTTTTCCCTCCTTATTATACAAAGTTCACAATTCAATAAAACAACTTTTATACTGAGCGTCCCGCAAAATGCACACACAGTTATGAGCTGATCTGTTCATTAGTTGAAAGGCGATTAAAACACTTCCATGCGGAAAATTGTTCTAATAAAGATCAGAAAACTGTTCAAAATATCCACCTTCCACAAGGCATAGCTAATGTCATCAAGAGACTGAATTGCAAACATATGACATACCTTGTAATTATACAATAATTCTCATTAATTTCTGTCCAAAATTGAACAGGCATTGAAGTATAAAAACAATCTGGTGAATGAAATGGGAAGTCAATATTGTTAAATCCAACTGCCAAGAAATATTCCATCAAGACCTGACATCACCATGAATATGGAGAAGTACTTCACGCTTACTAAAAATAGAACTCCCATCCTCTCGATCAAATCACCTAGAATCCCTTGCTCATTCTTTTTATATGAACACACATGCCACAAAAATGACCAGGTTCAGAGAGTTCCCAGTGAGGAACAAAGTCATCTCCATTGGCTTGCTAGAGATTACTTTTTGGCGAGCACTCTTCTTTTGAATTGGTTTCATTAACAACAACAAAATCTTGATCTCTTATGTTTCATCAGTATTTTCTGTGCAATAAATAAAAGGTTGTATTCTTTTTCAAAACGAGCAAAATCTCAGATATATAAGAATAAATATACACAACAGCGTATCCCTAACCTTCTGGGAATGGTGAGAGTCAACAGGAACATTTTTAGTCAGGCATTAATGAAGCATCTTAATAGGTTGGTCTTGAAGGGGTTAAAGAATCTCTGAAAAATTTATGACTTCTGAAAAAGCTTTTCTGAATGCATGATAGCTACGTTATTTTGAGCTTACTTCAGGCTCACATATGTGTTCATCTGTCGTGCTAGATATAGATACAGCCCAAATTCAACATGCCATCTAAATGAACTTGGGGAGGAGGTTTTAAAACAGAGTTTTGAGAAAAATATTTTTGAAAGGGTTTTCTCTTTACAATGTAACTAATGTCAAAATGGAATTTACTTTCTGCCCATATTCATATCTGCTTATTCTATATGTTTATATCCAGTTCTTTATTAGTTTTAAACTGAAGGGGGATCTCCTTTCAGGGATCACAAGTGGACATGTTTTACCAAGTTAAAAAAAGTTAAAAAGTTTTGAGGAAAAAAAAAAAGCATTTTCAAACACTTCAGACGGTAGGGGTCTATAATGTAACTATAATGTAAAACTGGACCTTTCGTCTATGTCAATCATATACATGCACGTACACATCTTTTTATAAATGTGTAATATTATTTGAAACTATTTAAGATGAGCTCCAGCTGTTACACGGAGGAGTTACTCAGACTAGACAGCATAAACAAATGAAGAAAAATTAGACAGCTGCAGGAATCCATTTTTTTTTTTGCATATTGATGTTATAAAACAATATTTTTGTCTGCTATACCTATACCATTGTATAATCTGCATAAATGAAATATAAAAATATGGCGATTTGATAAATAAAGAAAAATAATATATGAAAGATATGCTTGGTTTTGGGGGGATTTTTGATTTTCAAATAGGAGATTGTATACCCATAATAATAATAATCTGAGTGTTTGAATAATAAGTTGAGACAAACATAGCATTCACTAAATGATAGTGGCCTGTCTCAATAGTTTAGAGATATCAAGTGGCAATAGCACTAAAAAAAAAAAAAAAAGAAAAAAAAAGAAAAAAACAGTTCTGGTTATAAAATGACCAACAACAGCATCGTAAAAATGACCAACATAATAAACAATCTCCTCTGTCAGGTAGCCAGGAAGAGGTAAAAAAAAAAAAAAAAAAATGATATTTGGGGAATAATATTTTTCTATGAGGTGAGAAGAAATGTTATTTTCATCATCTCACACATAATTCTTCTCGCTTCCCATGTCGACAGAGTGTGATTGGGCGAGAGCCAGATTCTTTCAGATTACCTCAAATTTTCCTCTTCATTACGATAACTTGCAGAGGAACATTTGTGCAAATTATTGATTGAAAATGCTGCCAGATGTTGGCAGAATATCAAAAATAAATATTTTCCCAGAACCAGAAAGAAATTCTGATCCTCCCGTCCTTCCTTTTGGAAACATCCGAAATTTCACTGGCAATTCTTCGGACTTTTCCAGACCAGTTCTGTGACAAATTCATCATTATCATTATCGGAATATATCTATGAGCTTGAGTCCCAGTCTTGCCAATAGCATAAAAAATTGGAAGTAATACGGCCAAAGTAATGAGAAGGTGGGGGAGAATTAAAATCTTTCCAAACATTCCATAGTCCAATCATACAAACTCAGTGAGAATAATATCAGCATCGAAGTTCATTAATAATACACTTAAAGGTCCTCTCCTACACACGAACATTCAGTTTATAAACTTTCAGAAATACAAACAAACTTGTCTGTAATTCAAATTTTGAACACTGTGCCGTTCTGCAGATCAACAGCAGTGCCATAGGTGGCATATCTGCAGCTGCTCAGTGTAACCCTATCCACACAAGTAGTTGCTGCATCACAATGTTATCGGTGGTTTTCTCAAATACATACTTTACTCAATGACCTCAATATGTCTCAGAGTCAAAAGATTGGGGCCAGCAATAGTGCTGGCAAGAATTGTCACAACATTATGATGGAAAATATGGTGGGCATTTTCATGAAAGGCAGTGAAATAGGCGAGAAATGATATACATAGCAGGGGCTTACATGACAAATCATTGTATTGTTGACAATTTTCAAGGAAAAACATAGCATTATGCAACTTGTGAGAGGTTCTGCGTCATTCCATTCCATGATAATTAGAGAGAAATGAAGCTCTATGGAAGAAATAGAATAAACTTCAGTTAATTGAACCAAAAGTGGCAAAGGGTTCCATCTCAGTTGATAAATTCACGTTTGTGTTTTCAGTTGTCCTAGCCGTACCATTTTATCTACATACTTGAAAATTGGCATCAGTACTCCACTAAACCCCCCCCTTTTTTCCCCTCGCCATTCGGGGTGGGGTGGGGGGGCTTATTTAAACAGGTTTATCAATAACATCCAGAATCCAAAAATCAACTTATTCTTTGTTTTTCATATTCTGAATTCATATTATAATGATCCAATTTCTGTACGTTTCTATATCTGTAAGAGCAAAAACAGCACTTCAGTGAGCTTTTTGTTAGTGCAATACCATTAAAATGATCTACCTTGGAGAATAAAGCTATTTTCAGTGTAATTTACAAGTTGATGATGGTATAGATTTTGTGCCCAGCCCAATAATTCATGTTATAATGAACCGATTTCTCAAGGGAGATAACTTGCGGCACATTAGATTAATATAATAGTTTCCCTTATTTATTTGAAAATAATCATATGAATTCTATAAATAAAAAGTGACTTGAAATCAATCTTAATGGGCGCCAGAGGCAGCTTTTAAGAGAGTAATAATAATCCAATGTTTTTAATGAGATATAGAATAACGAATAACACATACTAAAAAAAGAGACTCCATCTGAAATTTATCCTTTAGGCGAGTGAAGTATAAATCCTCTATTTATTACTCAATTTGAATAGTCACTCCAGTCTTATAGAAAGTGCCTATTTATCAGTCCTTTTTTTTTTTTTTCTTTTTAATGTAATACGTTTATTGAGTGGTTCATGATAGGCAGTGCAACTCGAGTAACCAGTTGCTTAGGGGGCAGGCCAATAAAATTAGCAAATCAACTTCATACTGATATCATTCTCACATTCGTTTCTGGATTAAACAGCAGCACAAATGCAAGATTTATAAACAGCAAGCTAGATTTAACAAGAAAATACTGTTCTCTACAGAAGACAGCAATTCCTTTTATGACAAAACCCAGCGCTTGTGCAGATAAATAGGATTTCATGTGTTTGGAATAAGAAGAATCTTTTTGAAAAGGTGTTTTTTTTTTGTTCTGTTCAGTTCAATAGGTATAATACACTTAATATAAACTTCATTTGCTCAATTATCCACTTCCAGTGGGTTAATCACAATTATCAAATAGCACCAAGTTATTTCCATCAGAGAGGAAAGAGTTGATTATATCCATTTTATATCAAAAATAGGGAGAGATTATTTTCCCAGACACAGCCTCCATTTAGGTCTTAAAATCTTCATCTGGAAAGACTGTTTTTGAATTTTTCAAAGTCTAGAATTTCAGCTTCCAGCATTTTCTCTGCGAAGAAAAAAAAACAAACTTACACTAAGAGAAAGTAGAAGACATTTGTACGGTGTTGTCAACTTAATGATCTAAGGGCTAACATATAGCGCCATGAACTGCTTTTCCTTGTTCTTCAGCTATGCACAATTCATTTTCTTTTTCATATTGATATTATAGCCATAAAATAAATATTATATATAAACTATTTTTATTCAATGTGACGCCCATGATAGAGAAATGTGGCAGATCCTGGAGAAGGTCTATGTCCAATGGCGGACGTTAAAAGACTGATGATGATGATGATGACAGTGGTATTCATTTTTCTTGCACTGTCTATAATATTCACATGTGATGTGAACTTCGACAGCAACCCGGAACATACTCCTTCAGATTTGCCAACCTTACAATTACAACATGAAATCTAATATCTGTGTAATCATATACATATAAATATATGGAACAGGATCATCATGCAAAGAATGTGGATTTATAGAGAGGGCTATACAATGGCAATCCCATTTGATCCAAGAAGCATCAAGTGACAAAGTGTCTCATCAACACTAACTAAAAGGTTGAAAACTATGATCTGACACTTGGAATATTTCTAAAAACAATGACTGACCTAGTACTGTACTTATGGTAGTGCAGTGGTTAACACCCTAGTCTCATAACTTGTGGGAAATGAGTTTAATCGGCATTGAGAGTTCAAAATGTAAAAAGGTAAAAATTAGCCTTGCCAAAGAAATACCACTATTAACACACACACGCACACACTATAAATAGATACATACATACGTATACACAGGTATCCCTCTAAACCTGATTTTCAAGAGTTCACTTTATACAACTTACAAGAGAAAAAAAAAGAAGCAAAGCCCCCCCCAAAAAAAGCATTCAGTTTTTGTTTTACAGCAGGCTGTCACAGACACATAGTACAATCTCTTTCTTTCTGTCACTTTCTGGTCTCCTGTACCTCCCAGATTATGCAGCTTAACATACAATCACCACTCTTGGCACCTGGGAACACTCAAAAAAATGATAATTGCTTCTTTGTTTTATGCCATTTCATCTTACAAAAGGTTTTTATAAAAATCTACTTTCTGAAAGTGGGGTAAACTCTGTACATATATACCAACATACAGTCAGTTGGACTGAAAACATCAGTCTCCAGTATAACATTGTAACCATAGAGCTACCACCAGTGTGTGTGAGCACACACGTTAGTTAGGGGATGAGGTGGACGACAAAGAAAATACAGGCAGACAGATCAATCTCGAGGTTTTTACAGAACTTCATTGAAGTACATAATAAAGAAAGAAAGGTAGAATGAATCTGCCTTCCTATCAAAAGGTACTGTTTAGATTTAAATTTACAATTCCGGAGTCTGGTGACACACAGGCTAGGAGACACCGACTGTAAAGAAATAGTAACTCCAATAGAATGTGACGAGAAAGAACGATAGGTATTGATTATCTTTTTACCTTTTTACAAAAGGTGTACATTAAATGAAATAAGATCCGGCAGGGGGTGGGGATAGAGGGTACCAGTGGAATAAGAATAGCGGTGCTGATTGAGAAAAGAGTGTTTCACCTAAGAGAAGGGCACCCCACAACAGAGTAAGAGACACTTTCAGCTGGATTGTGAGTCAGGGCTTTTCTCTCGATCTTTGTAGCTGAAATCACTGGTAGTCAATTATTCCCTTATTCAAATAAGTAAACATTATCATATTCTATATAAAACAAGAAAATTACTCGCTGATATAGTGCAGGTATTTGCAGTTTAGATAAAACTCCCGTCAGTTAAAGTTCATATTAGGACCAAACAGTTAACATCTGATAAACATTTGGAATCTCCAAAATTAGCATACTTTATGCAAACTCAGGATATCTATTTATTTTCATTCCGAGAACAGAATTCCAAGTTCAAATGAGCCAAAAAGATACCTGTAAAAAAATGTAGACAGTGTGAAAGATGCCGCGTAGCCCTGCGACCGCCCACCTCATGTCTTGCAAACGAGAGAGGCAACCCGTTGGACACACCTATCTAGGAGAGGAAATGAGACAGTTGGGTTATAATGCCCGATTTATATTAGCGACATAAAAGCAGGCGTGTTGTCAATAAAGGAAGCCAAACAGCCCACCCAGCATCACCACTTTACAACAAACACCGATCCCAGATTGACATGGATGTGCAATACAGCAGAGACAATGGCCAATACACAATAATATATATATATATATATATATATATATATATATATATATACACACACACAATGCGTACAAATATAGATGTACATCTAACATTCTTCGAAATAAAATGACACCCTATGACAAAAAAAAATTTGATCACATAATATATCAATCAATTCTCATAAAATTTATATCAATAAAATGAGTATTAGAGGAAAATCTGATAAAAATGATCTTATTCCATAATATATAAACACATATGATTTTGAAATCAGTGAATACTTTTGGGTAAAAAATATAAAACTGATATATATATATGTATAATTGTTTTCCATTGATTTTATTTTCTTACAGTAGGGGTCATTTTTTTGACAATTTTGTAGTGATTGATAATCAACACACACACATACATACATACATACATACATATTTTGAATATACACACCACACACTGACAATACATTTGGCATAACAATTTTCCTATCTCACATTTTCACCCATTTGGCCTAGAGGAGCAACAAAGTTGACTATTCGTGAGTCAAACAACAAGTAAAGCCAAACGAATTCCACTCATTCAAAAAGTAGAGACATTTGTGGAGTAGCTAAATTCTCACTTGGTTTCAGGTATTGGTGGCACCATGCCTAGGCTCCCAGACTTGTAAATTTAAAAATTTTGTCCGTCCTCAGATCACTGCTTGGGCTGGCTACAAAACACTGACACCACCACTGGTCTCGGGCACAGCCAACCTGTAGTTTAATGTCCCTAATTTGTGCTCGTTATGAGGGCAACTGGACAGTTACAGAAAATAACAACTAAGCAGATACCAAATCTAATAAAAACAAAGGGTGAAAAAAAAAGAAAAAAGAAAGTACAATAAAATAACTGATGGAGAATTTATTTTCAACTATTTGGTGTATTTATTATACCATTAAGTCAGGAATGCTCTCTTTTTTCCATTTTGAAAACTGAAATATTTTCTTTCAAATTCATATGAATAAAAATTCAAGTAGCAGCAAAAAAAATTTTGATACTGTTATGAAAAAATTTGAAAAAGAAAGAAAAAAAAAATTTTTTTTTTTTTCTTTGATATCTGCTTAGTTAGTATTCTGTTGCAACTGACCCAGTGTCCTCTCAACAACCGGGATAATTTGGGGCACTTGACTACCAGGTAGCCCCAGGCAACTATAAATTGTATTGGCAGCTGTGAAGAAAACTTGGCCATTGGTTGCCAATAACTATCACACCTACTTCATTAAGCACTAAGTTTCACTTGTCAGTCAAATTAGGACAAGGTCATCAATTGGAATTTACCTGTCTGCATTTATTCACCCGGAGGGATCAACAGAAAGAGATTCACAACACTTCTCAAAATAGACATTTAGTACTAAAATTGTTAGTGTCCAAAAATCTAGAATTGAAAACACCAGACGAGTTGAGATGTGCTGAAGATAGCCCAAAAGTGATCCGGAACGGCCAAGGCAAAAGTTATGAATGCATGAATATATGCATTGATTGAATATTTTCATGTAGGCTTCAAAGATATAATTTTGGGGACTAAAATGTTTCCAACACATTCATCTTGCACACATACAATAATCTATCATACTTTTCTTCTTTTCTCAAACAAAAGCCTGGCTATAAATGGAAAAAAGATGATTCAAATGGGGGGTTATCATTTTCCTAATGGCTTCTGTGATTTCTCGGACTCCTGTTTACCCCTTAATATACCGTGCAATCTTGTGGTCTCTCCATGCGATGTCATTATAATTTTTTTATGTGCATGTTACATGGTTCCCAGTTTGAGGGTTAGTCTCTTGGTTAGATGCAATTTTTCGACTCCATAGGTGACTGGAGATGCATTGAGTACCCTTCTTTTAAGCACTAATGGGATTTTCTTGGTCTTGAAAGTTGAGCTTGCTCTACCTAAGGTATCAACATACACTCAAATGGTGTGAGTGCAGTGCAAGGTGTCTTACTGTTTTTGCCACCTGATTCCAATATAATAAATGTACTGAGGGATGCTGGATTAATCAAATTACCTTATGTTTAAAAGGGATTCATTCTTGGAAGAGAGGCCAAAAGATATCAAAATATAAATAGATGAATAATGACCAAGAGGGACAGGAGAGAGAAAAAAACCAAAGGGAGAGAGAAAAACCAAAGGGAGAGAAAGAGAGAGAGAGAGAAAATAACCAAAAGCAGAGAAAGAGAGAGAGAGAGAGAGAAAAACCAAAGGGAGAGAGAGAAAAACCAAAGGGAGAGAGAAAAAAACCAAAGGGAGAGAGAAAAAACCAAAGGGAGAGAGAAAAAACCAAAGGGAGAGAGAAAAAACCAAAGGGAGAGACAGAGAGAAAGAGAAACCAAAGGGAGAGTAAGAAATCCAAGGAAAAAATTAAAGAAAAAGAAGGGGGGATCTTCCAAGAACAAGAAAGGAAGAAAAGACAGGCCCAAATCCAAAAGACCTCCAAGAAAGAGTGTATAGAAATAAAATAAAAAAGTACCTCCAAGAAAGAGAGAGGGGGGTACCTACATAAGGAGAGGGAAAAAAAGCGACCTCCAAGAATGAAAAAAAGACCTCAATGGAGAGACAGAAAAAAAAAAAAAAGAAAAAAAAAAGGGAAAAGTCCCAGGAAGAGAGAGACAAAAGAACTGAAAGAAAGGAAACTCGTTACATGAACAAGGTACAGGGAGAGAAGAGAAGTTTGAAGAGTAAATAGAGAAAATACATTCCAGCAGTGAGGGTAGCTAGAGAGAGATGTAGTTGACCCAGTTTTGTTAACTTGAACAAGATGAAGCGCCTGGATGACTAGACTGACCCTTGAATGTCCCCCCCCTCCTCCATTCAGTGTCAGTTGCTACCCGGCCAAGCAATACAATAATCACTGCCATAAAGAGATTTTAAAATAGCAAGTCAACAGCAGTCACTAAATTTCGAAGATGAATCCCGATACATCACAAGTTGCTGAACTATGAATAACGGCGACCGAAAGTTAAAAATTAGATGCTAAATCTGCTCCCTCTCACCAACTCAGAAATAGAATCAATCATTTAAAAGCAACTTGAAAAATGAGTTTCTTACATCTCCATAAATTCACACATAACAGTTTTGTTAAGATGACACTTGCATAGAAATTACCTGCTTGTAGCAAAGACTGTGGTGTTCCACCGAACACTATTGTCGAACTTACATTCTCTATTGATTTAGCTATGAAATGAGGGTCAGATTGGAGATGTTCCGGATTTCAGGACCAAGGCTTAATATATTCTCAAAATACAAAAGAAATGACTAATATTGTATTTAACGCATACAAATTAATACACTTCCAAAGCAGGTTGTTATTAATCCACTTGAAATTCTTCTAGTATAGAATATGAAGTATACAATGAAAAGCACAAGAAGAGAAACTATTTATAATAAATACAAATTAATCAATTTCAAAAACAAGGTTTGCTCACTCAATATTAATCTATTAATCTTAATTTGAAGAAAAATTCAATCATGCCACAAAAATTTCAAAAAATTGGCTGAGCAGTGAACTGCATTAAAGCCAAACAGATTCAAAATCCGGTAATTCTGGTTTTCTGGAAGCTGGATGAATGGTGCGGTACAGGACATGGAGAAAATATTGAGTGGGATGCACCCTTCCTGCCTGCTTTGAAAATTAATATACAAAATCCTGGCTTTTTACGTAGGTTTGAACACCACTCACTGTTACTGTGACAAAATATACAACTAATTTGGGTCACCCAACAGCCTTAGATTACTTTCATATGTAACATTCAAATAAGTAACCTTAAACATTAGCTACAACATGACATTCTGAATCAATGCTAGTTGTCACACGAGATGACCTTACTGTTAACCATGTTACATGACTGGTTTCCTCCACTACTTGGAGGCAGAAATGAATCACTTTGTCACTCATGACCTTCACTCGTCATATTTACACAATTCCTGACTTGAAAATTTAAAAAAAAGATCAGGAGTTTTCAGGAGTATAGAGGAGGAGGTTAGCCTTCACAGAGACAGCAATCACAGTTACCTTGCATGTTACTTCTCTTAAAATATCAAATGAGTATTAACTAAGCCCAGCTTAGTACAACATGAGAGTACAAGTAAGGGGTCATCCAGTTCAGATTGAACTCACTACTCCATATTAACAATCTTGGAAACCAGCTCCATCATTCCCATAACCAGGTAAACCTCATTGAAGATTTTCTATACAGAAAATTTCAGATGCATCATTTAGAATTAATAGTGTAAAGTTTATCAGGCACAGAAAATTTGGTTTGAATTTTTGAAATGAAGACTTATTATCATACAAGGGTTTATTCTATCTGATGTCTTCATCCTAATTGCTATAGTTATGTCTAAGCTTTCGAACCCTCAGGGCCATCTTCAAGGGTCTGCTATATGGGTTAACATTCTAGGAATTTCAAACCAAACTCTATATTCAATTCCTCATCCAACAGGAACCAATGTTTGTCATAATGAAATGACAACCAATACTTCAAACCAACAACCGCAAGCCATGTGCTATATTCATCATGGTTTTGCTCCACCAGAGGTCAAACTTCTATTCATGGGGATCAAAGAGAAGATTAGTATCACTAATCTTGATTCACAGCCAATCACTCAGAAAACTAGAAAGCCCTTAGAGAGCGCAACGCCATTGTCACTAAAAACTGAATTATCAGATTACAGATCCCAAATGACAAAAGCTTGCAATAATTATTCAGACAAATCCTGATGAACAGTATTTCGCTTAGACAGAATACCTTTGCTTTTACTGTCATATTACATCCAAAAAGACGAAAAATTGTTCTATCTTGCGATATCAATAAAATTGAAAAAAATGACTAAAAACTCAATTATTCCTTGCCCCACCCTTTGACAAAATATCATTGAAATTCATTGAGAAAGTTTTTAGATATTTCTGGATAGACAAACAGGAGTGAATACCTAACCTGTGTCCAAGTCCATTGGCAAAGGTAATCAAATTGACATAAGCTCTGTAGGGGTTAGGGGAGCAGGGTGGCATAGAAAATGGAATTGTTAAACAGAGTTCACTTCACACTTGGGAAAGGCATAATTCCTCTCTTCACAGTATGTACCATTACTACATCACTAGCATGCCATGGTGAATGACAAAAAAGAGTGATTGAGTACCAACAAACCACTCTTCTATAATTACCTCACCTTCTCAGGTAGTTATAGCAAGCAGCTTATACCTCCATAGTCAACCTTGACAGGGTCCAACGAAATATATCTCAAGGAAGAATGTATCAATGGTTCACAGGCTATTCACAAAATCAAATCTATATTCGTTGAGGTGCTTTATAACCTTGGCCCTGGGGCAGACTTAGTATATATGTCTGATCACTTCATTAAGGAGTAATGGTTAGAAAGCTAGTCTCCCAAATCAATAATACTGGGTAAAGTATTCAATTCTTACCGAGTGCCTCTACACTTGGGTAGGGAGTTTGATCCTCACTATGTGCCTTCACATTGGTGACCTTGAGCCAGACTAAGCAAGGCTACAGCATGTTTAGCAAGCTTGTCTTACAAACCAATTCACTAGTGTTGAAAGTTTGAACCTCACTATTGTGGTCAGATGGTAGACTAAGCTTATCAAAAACGGTTAGTGAGCTGGTCTAAAAGATCAACTCAATGTTGTGAGCCAGATCCTAATCAGGTACCCTACTAGTGTAGTAGGGTACCTAATTAGAGCCCAGTGCTAAACTAAGTTTAGTAAAAAACCAGATCCAATCAAAGAATGTTAACACTGTCAGCTATTGCAAAATAAACTATTTTGTTCATTGTGTGGAGTCAGTCATAAATTCAAATTTCTGAGCTTGTTATTTTTTTCAGAGGAAAAAGTCTTAAGAAAAATTTATGATATGCAGGTTAGTTTATCTCTGGTGGTATGTAACCTCCTCAACTTTGGAAAATTCTTTAAATATTTAAATCGACACTTCCTTGCTTCGAGCAAGTGAAGTCAGTCTTATTTTCAAATGCCCAAACAAGTTGAAAATGGAATTAGATAAACTCAAAATAGCTGTGCCACTCCTGCGCATTAAAGATCTTATCTTCAGACAGAAGAATTTTTGAAGGCTTCAATTTAGAAAATAAAAAAAAAAGACGGTAATAGTGCATCATGTTTATTCTTGGTTTTATTGCTTCTATCCTCAAAGGTAAGAAGGGGAAAACAATTTCAAAAACACGGCATGAACAACCAGAAAACAAGAAATGTGAACTAGCGGGACCCGTAGAAATTTCACAGTGATTAAGAGTAAGATTATCCATCATCTCATGCACCAGCTCTTTTCTAACACTATCCCTCCCTGTACATTCTTATTCTCTCCCTTATCCTTTTCAAGCTTTGTTACTCGTCATTTTTATCTGGATGTTGTCCAAAGATTATTTTCATTTGCAAAAAATGGTTGAGGAATGCTCATTTCCTACAGCATGCTCCTTCATCTTTCTAGTGCTGTATCGTTCCAGAAAGAATATTAATGTTGCAAAATTTTGACACCTTTCCATCCCGACTCGCCTTTCAATCTCTTGCTCATTGTCTCTTGATATCCAGCCAGTTTTTGGTAAGGACTAACAGTAAAAATAAAGCCAATACAGTTCAAGTAGTGAATTCTGGCTGGAGCTGTTTAGTGTTCACTTTGTTGTGTTTGTGAAAGAGATGGATTCACTTTTTCCTCTGCTCAGCCCCATCAAAAGATAGCATGCCTCAATGACTGATGGAGACGAGAGTTGGTGAGAGAGCAACAGTCCATAACCAGTCTTCCGTAACCACTATATCTACCCAGGCAGTGACAGCAAAAACTCACAGTCAACCTCAACTTGCTTTCATGGTATTTAAACAGAATGAAAGGCAGTAATAATGAAGGAGTCAAGAACATAAACCTCTAAAACAAGTTGATCAAATCATGAAGTAGAGGAAGGCAAATAATTCTAATTATGAAATATAATGCACCTCTAAAACTACAAACAAGATCTCATCTGAGAGCAACATTTTTATGTTGAAAAAATGAAAAAAAAAAAAAAGAGGAGAGAGTTGATGCTGAAAAAAATAAAGAGGAAACAAAACTTATGCAGGTTTCTCTTACTAGCTGAAAGTAGAGTTTTCTTACAGAACCCTTCATAAGCTGAAAGGGCATAAGATGAAAAAGTAATTACCATTACTTAATATGGGAAAGTTTTCCGAACATTCTCAGACCCCCCACCCACCCAAACGAAAAAGAAAAAAAAACAAAAAAACTTCTAGCTGCCAGTTTCAAACTAAGCGTAACACCCTTCTAGGCTCTCTTAGGCTTTTCTGATATCTCAAGACACATCTTGCTAACAGATGCACAAAAAATCAAGATAAAGCACAGATGCTCACAGACACGGTTCAGGTTCAAAGCTATGTTGACTCACAGAGGAAGGGGGGCACCTGTAAATTCAAGGAGGAAAAGAAAGATCCTTAAGCCAGAGGAAGATGGAAGAGAAGTCATCTTTGAAAAAATGCCTAATTTCCACTGATCCAGAAACACGTGACCTTTACAAATTGACATGACTAACGAATGGACGGTTTCACCAAATCCAGCAGACATGAAAGACCAAGGTAATAAATGAAATAAACATACCATGTAGATATAGCAATGGGAAGAGTTATAGCTGATCTCGCAGAATAAGGGGAAATTACATAGGATAGAAAAGAGGAAGGAGAAATAAAATCTCGAACAAAGTGAACCATCAAAATTTCAGCAGTTTTGTAACCCCTGGGTTAGTGAAGCTAGTGATTATATAATCAATCTAATAAGAGAAATGAGATGAAGTAGCAGAAAGAAGCCTAGTGTATTACCTCCAATATGATCAACACAGAAAATTAAAACCAAGATAATTTGGCCTTAGACTCAAAGTTTCAATTACTAAGCTAGAAAGCACTGAGAGTTTATACCTCTACCAATGTTATTCACCAACTAGAAAACTAAAAGAAAATCAAGTCATATATAGCTACGAGGCAGGGGAGATAGCCGTTTAAGTTCCAACTATGCATATTTCAGACTATCATCTTGATACTGAAAAAATAACTATCAATCAAAAAAAAAAAAATTGAGAAAAGATTTTGAATCTTTCAATGAAAAAAAAAAATTCCTCAATTCACCCTATAAATTTAGTCAATTCTTCTTTAGCCCATGGTTTACCCTTCCATAAAATGTCATAGTAATTCATCGAGAACTTTTGCAGATATTGTGTACTCAGATAAACATGAGTGAATACATATATTTTCCAACTTTGTTGAGAGAGGTACATGAACAAAAAAGTATGGAATTGCAATGGAATAACAAAAGCTTTTTCTATCAATTTTGACAAATTTCCACTGAGAACATTCAATTCTTATCTACTAACAAGTTCCATCAATACAATAAATTTCTTCAAGATCAAATGAGTCCTTCATCTATCACAAGCCCATCGGGTATTTCAATTTTAGTAAGTGTCAAACTCACACTATTGGCCATTCTGAGCACATCTCAATACATATAATATAATGAGCAGATTTCTGGTTGTATGCTTGTATGTTTACAGTAACACAGAAAAAACAGTACATAATATCAATATTTTTGTCAGAGTATGTGAACGGTATTGTACCAACTTGGAGAATAAAACAATTTCCAGTTATATTTGAAATTTGGAGTTATCATTCACGCTCACCCTGATAATCTATATAGCAATGATCGTATTTCTCAAGATAGATAACTCCAAGTATATCAAATGTTATTTAGTTGGTAGTTACTTGCAAATAATAGTTATAATATAAATTCTATAAATGAGAAGCGACTTAACATTGAGTTTAATGGCTGCCCAAGGCAGCATGTAAGGGAGTAATGAGAAATTTAAAAAATCCCTTTAGACCAATTCTGAAAAAGTGCAGTGCCTCATGAAACTCATTGCAGAATGCTGATACAAAATAAGACATAACTCAATAACAAATAGGGAAGCAGTGGTCCATAAAATGCCACAATGTAAATTGATATGTCCAAGTGTACAAGGTAATGGTGTGTTTGGGACTAGGGTAAGGAGTTGGGGGTTCTCAATTTCTTAATGAGTAATAACAGCAAATAGAAGCCATCAAGTACAAGATTTCCCTGGGAGTTTCAGCTTTACAACAGTTCTCAAGAGCTTTTTTTTTCCTTTTCCAACCAGCAGCAACAACTAAAAAATAAACTCCAACTAGTCATTAACACCCATTACCAGGGGCACAACACTTCTTCCACACCAAGTGCCCAGGCATAGCAGCTCAAATGCAGTTTACCAATAATCAATGTTGCTCACCCCCTCACTAGTAACGGGAGTGCTCAGAGAGATATGATGAAAATGGCTGCTTTAAAAGAAAAAAAAGTGTAAAATGAAGGTTATGAGCAAGAAGGTAGGCTCACTTTCTCAATATCTAATTATCTCACCTGAGAATAGAGTGAAGGTAAACAAGGAATAATTAGGATAGGAAATAGAATGAATACAGGTGGCCTTCAACTTGTTGCAAAATTTGTCACATTTCAACGATTCTACAGTAAATATCCACACAATGAGCAGACAAAACTACTATATCACTTACGTCAACCAAACACAATTTGCTTTCATGTGACATGTTGATTTAAGACGAGCAGATATTTTTGTCTGAAAAGTTCATTACATTTTTACATGAACCACACAAAGATTTTTAAAATTCATCAAAAATCAACTAAGAATCATATTTCAATAAAATGTTCAGAACTCATTCATTTACAAATGAATTCATAAGAAAAATTTGTGCAAATGATTTTTTTTTTCAACCTGACTTGAAAATTTCCTCAATTCATGGTATCTCAGTGAAATATAATTTGGATGCTAAAAATATTTACTCTTTTCTCGAAGGATAAATCCGAAGAAATAAACTCAGTTGAATTTTCATGTAAAACTCCAGTCGCAGATGCAAGAAATTTGGCCTGAATCAGAAAATAAAAACTGCAATTAAAACTAAAACATTGTGCTTGGAAAGTTTGTACTCGTATAGAAATAGCCCTGAGTTCATACGTTTATTTTTACATAATATTTATGCCAGAATAGTCTGTTCAGTACAGTAGCACGGTACACACTCCTTACCAATAACCACCGCCCACCACTGATAACTGGTTTACTTTTTTTTTTTTTCTCTCATGATGAAGTTTCGCTGGCTGCTTTTGGTTTACGTTGACTGACAAGTTTCGCATGAATAACCTTTTTGTAAAAGAGTAGGTCATGAACGAGACCGACTCTTCCAGTCCCTCTTCTCAGTCAATGAGCAACCTCCCTTCACCACCCTCTCCAAACCTACCCGAGTTGAAACATTCTTGTCTGGTTCCCACTGCGTGCCGCGTCTATCTCCCAAGTGTGCCGCATAAAATTTTCCAATGTATTTTGAGCCTTGTACACGTCAACTACGGGTATTATGTCTGTCCCGATACAGCCACACATTTGCCTATCTAGCAGTTTTATCGTTTGATTTTAAGGAATCTAAATCTCTTTGGAATCAGATGGAAGTAAATGGGAGATGAGAGCAGAAAGTTAGTTCATTGACCACTGAAAGGTTCCAAGGTTTTGGAGTTTTTTTGTCTAATCCATTTCATTTTTACAGTTGGGATGCCGCGTAAGTCAAATATATTTCTTACAGCGCAGTCATACACCTAAGTTAAAAAACACTTGGTGTACAGAG
The DNA here is from genome assembly GCA_963457665.1 of Thysanoteuthis rhombus. Taxonomy (NCBI): domain Eukaryota; kingdom Metazoa; phylum Mollusca; class Cephalopoda; order Oegopsida; family Thysanoteuthidae; genus Thysanoteuthis; species Thysanoteuthis major. The sequence goes on along the minus strand of OY735210.1, from coordinate 4,638,344 downwards.
CTTCATTTGTGCTTCATAGCTCAAATAGCAGTCTTGGGTTAGTGGGATCCTTTAGCATAGAACCACTTTAAAAAAGGAAGAGGATTTGATTAAAACAAATGCAAAAAAAGATCTTAAAACTAGGAATCCTGATGCCACGCCATTGAGTAGCCAAATGATTATTACTACTGAAGTGAGTTCAATATCCCATTGGGTGCCCTATTATTACCTGGAGCCTTCGCCCTTCCTGAGCTAACCTCAAACATTGACGATGATAAATGTTTCATCACTTGCTGGTAGTATTAACAGGTAGGTAAGAATTAGAGACTTGAAGACAGTCACTAGGGCAAGGAGATGGACAGAAAGCTATCCCTATCAGAGCGAGCAAAGAAGGGCAGTAGGTAATCAGTTTAAACAAAGGTATTTGTACTGAACAAAGACAATAATTCAACCAGCCGTGACTGGCGGGGTGGAATGAGGAGCGGCTTCTGGACGTGCGGCAGGAGATAATTTTATTTATTCGTTCTTAAAAAGCAAAGTCAACGAACAGGTCTTTAACATGTGATGTTTTTTTATGTGCACGCACATGCGTGTGTGCACTCCCTTTGCTCAAGACAATTGGCATTCAGGCTAATGAACAAGTCAGTCAGCTGATCGTGCCATCTAGACAGCATTTTTTTTTTCTTACATATACGAAGAGATCACAAGACAGGATCGTTTTCTCCATGATATACTGGGCTCTCTTGTGATCTCCTCAGGCTCAATCTTACACCGGGAGATCAAAAGACAACACAGTATATCAGGGAGAAAACAGGAGTTTGAGACATCATTGAGGATTCATTAGAAGAGTCAAATGGCGATGGGCTGGTCATGTTGCAAGAATGACAGACAACCGATGGACATCACAACTCACAACATGGATCCCCGGAGATCACATGTGCAACCGAGGCCAGTAGAATACAAGATGAAAGACGAAGTAGACAAATTCAGAAAGTACTGGCAGCGCAACGCCAACAATAGAGGGGTGTGGCGAATCCTGAGGAAGATCGTGGTCCAACAACGGACAATAAAAAACTGATTATATACATAACACTTATAGTTTAAAGTTGAATGGATCGAGCATTCTAAGAAATAAATCCATCACATATCAGACATTGCTTAATATTATATTACAAACCTGACTTATATATATATATATATATATATATATATATATATATATATATATATATCAGTCAATTCAGTTACAGTTTTTTTGTTTTGTTTTGTTTTTTTACCCTGCCTTGTCTCTCCCTCCACACTTTCTATTTCCTAGTCATAAATGGAATGACAACCCGAACGAGTCGAGACGACTACTAAAACGTCCAGGTGAGAAGAATGAATAGAAACCGCCTCCACTTGATTTTGTCACACACTGGGAAGGGCTGGTAAGATAAATGCTACATTTTCCCGCTCTCCGTCCCATCCCTGCCCGTTTTAATGTGTCTCTCAAAAACACTTCTCTTCAGTTGGGTTGTCTGTCTTACAAATAAGTCGTTTCTCTCTCACTCCAACTGGGGATCTGGTTTTATACGAATACGAGAAAGTTACATTCCTCAGTAGGTTCATTTGATTTCTATCTTACTTAAAAAATATAGATTGAATTGGTGACTTTTCTCAAACAGAGTCAAGAGACGGGGGTTTAGGAATAAAACGATATTAACTGAAAGGCTATGGAGAGTGATGATAACTGTTGCACAGAATGAAATACAAAGGCTATTCACAGTTGTTTATATCCCTGCATAGAAAGGTTTACCTTCTACACACATCACCTTAATCATAAGGTCAGGCTTAGTCATACTTGGGCTATGTAAACAAGCAGTTGTACAAGGACTCAAAAATGCACACTTCCAACATATATTTCCCAATATTAAGAGTTAAAAAGCGCGGGGCTGGGGTAAATAAGAATTTAGGGAACTGCGCTCGGTTTTTTTCTCTGAAATTTCATACTGAAATTAGGGTTGGTTTCATATGACATCAAATGTCACCATTTAGGTCAGGACTCAATGATTAAGACAAAAATAAATCTTACCCATTCAATATTTTCAGAACCAACACCACTTACCTAAAAAGAAAAAGAAAAGAAAAAATAATTATTGATCAAGTTTACGACGATTGTGAAATATTGCACACATTTTTGACAGAGTATTAGAAAGTTAAGCACAAGTATACCTTGATTGGTGCAGTTAATTTCTACCAAAATTTTCAGTACTTTCAGAACTACACTGTTCAAGGTCTTATAATTCAATGTTTTTGTTTTCAACTTATATTTAGTTACATTATTTTATACAGCAATACCTCAACCATACTACCTCAGAACCTGCGCGATTCAAGGAATTTCAGTGTTTCTGGTTTCAAAAAGAAGAAAACATTTTCATGTTTAAACCAATCTACTTATAAGGAGAAATACATGACTATCCGTTTCTATGTCTGTAATTTTGCTGATAAGAAAATATATTCTACCAACAACAAGTTTAGTAGTTTCTTTTGAGAACAGAACAAAAAATCAAGTATTTCATTGAATCTTTTATAGGGGTGAACTAATTTTGAACTAATGGCCATAACATTTGATCATTTGTAGAGGACACTGAACGGTTGAGCAGGATATTGAACAGAATTCAGAAACATAGAATGATTTATCAACCTTCTTGTTAATTCTAGTCCGCTGGAGAGATAATTACATTATTTGGCAACAGGTAAAAAGAAAACTATCTCTATATAGTTAACCCATTAATTCCTGAAGGTCACAAATGTGATAGTTATCCATTGCAAGATGAAAGTCCTGACTCACAGGAATTGCCATCAATCAATATAACAGAAATATTATCTGGTTAAACTACAATGATAAAAATTTCCATCATCCACAGCAAATGCACTAGAAGACCCAACGGGAGGAAAAGTATAACCACGTTTTATAGGAATATAAACTTAGATGTACAATAGGTGAAAAGGGGAAAATAGATTAAAATTATTCCAATGTTCTTCATCCATTGTTTCCTTGTTTGAATATATTAAATGTAAGAAAAAAAACTTTTTTAAAAATCAAATTCAAAAAAAGAAAGGAAAAAAAAGATTTGTTTTATAAAAAGTACTCTTGCTTTCTGGTTGCCCCGTCCAGCTAAATCAGAAATTGTTTTATTGCTGGACTCTCCAACTACTTGAAAAAAAATCCTTATCAGTATTATTCTCATCGCATGGTTATCACTGTCAGTAAGCCAATAAAGGAGCATTTATTATACAACTATACAAGGTACCAGGTAGAGTAACTGCAGAGTTCAAATTTTGACTCTGTGTACTTGTGTTCAATAAGCATTGATGTCCTTGAGGGGAGGTACGGAACCCCATTGCCTGTTATCTTGACAGAAAAAAACTCTCATTGTTATGAAGAAGTAGGTGAATGAGCCCTTGGACATAACTCTTCTAAAACTATCTTTCTTTCCTCGGCAGTGATAACAGAAAAAGAAGTTACACCCATTGTCAAACTTGACTGGGGTGAGTCAATCTGATTTTTTTTTATAACCAACAAGTAAATTCAAAGGAAGTGTCCCTCTCCTTGAATGTCGACAAATTATTGAAGGGAGAAAATATGTTCAAAGCACTCATTTGCAAGGCCATCACTCAGAAGGCCATCAAGCTGTAACGATTCTTCCAGCAGAAAAGAATATATATATATATATATATATATATATATATATATATATATATATATGCTTACCGATGAAAAAAAAGAAAAAACACAGAGCAAGAAATACATCGTGTACCTTGAAAAAAAAAAAAAAATCACCCAGAGCCTACAGAAATGTGCAAAACGCGTCCAAAAAATGTCAAGGAATTAGAAGAGCACACCCCAAATCGAATGTAGTACGGACTTGGCAGCGAGGTCTCCTTCAACGGAAACAATGAAAAGTATGCGTTTGTTCAAGTGTTTTTCATGGTCAAATCACATATGCAAACCATAAACCTAATTCCTTGGGTACCTCTCTCTTGCTCGCAAGTTCAAGATATATTTGGACACTGTACTCGAAGTGATACGAGTTTATATACTTATAAGCTAATGTCTACAAAAGACCAGTATTGTGGGGCACCCAGTGAGGATTGAATTCCTCTGCAAAGAGGATTAACTTGGTAACTATCAATCTTCGACAAATGCCCTACTACTACCACTAGTGTCTTTGCTATACTGACCTAAGCCTAAAAAGAGTTGATTAGCAAGCTAGTTTTGCAAACCCTTCCTAATGATTTCAGTCTTCACAAGTGCTTCCGGAAAGTATGGCATTACGCTAGGCAAGGCTAGGCTTGGCTTGGCTAAGCTTAGTGAACACCTATCTTGCCAAGAAACTTGACCCTGCTTAAAAAAAATGAAAAAAAATAATTTGCGATTAAAAAGTTATGAGTTTGCAAAAGTTTCAACACTTGAAAGAGGTCATGTTAGGCAATACGTGAAAAATACTTTTGGAGTTAAGTGCAGTCGTAGTTTTAGACATTTTTTTCAGCAAGACAAAGTTTTATCAATATTTGTATTATTTTTTTTCATCTTACAGACTAAAAAAAATAATTGATAGAATAAAAAATCATTAAAAATGGACCAATTGTAATATTAATAAATGCCCACGTGTGTGTGTGTGTGTGTGTACAATAAATTAATGATGTTGAAGAAAGCTGAGATATTCATCACAAGACTTGCTTGCTGGTCGGTGTTTGACCCCAGGTAAAAACAGATTTCAATTAGTTATTTTTCAACCCTTTCTTCACTTGAAAGAGAAGCGCATCGCAATCTTGCTACACCTCCTCTATTCAAAGCTGGGTGTCGGGCCCAGGCAAAACAAAACAAAAAAAGAAAAAAAAACACAATTCAATCCAACCCAGCTCTTCAGTCCCCACCTCAAACACTGCCGCTGGAAACCTACTAACGGGGTGGGGTGTTACCCAACCCCTACCCAACAAGTTGTCTAACTAAACAAAAAAGGTGTGAGGGAGAGAGAGAGAGAGAGAGAAAAAAAAAAGGCACGTGATCCACCCGCCCCAGAAATCGGGACACTGAATAATGTTTGCACATCTGTCTGAAGCAAATAGGTCATCAGACGAGAGAGCTCACTGATTCTTCCCAAGAAATGAGATTACAAAAATTGGGGCCCCCTTTTCATCGGGGCATCCATCCGTTCCCCTCCTCCACGACCCAACTTTTTCATTCCTCGGTTTTCTCCTCTGATAGATCCACATTGAAACATAAAAGAAAAAACGCAACCAAAACGAAGACAAGAAAAGCAAAATATCCAAAACTACGATCACCTGATTCAGTCACTTACCCCACCCCCACGTCTTATTTCAAAACATCGGAGTAGGTTTTTATTTTCATTTTTTTTTTTTTTGTCAGATAAATAAAAAGATAGGAAGTTTTCTCCAAAATTCACATACACTCAAACATTTTACCAAGAAATTTAAAAAAAGAAAGAAAAAAAAAGGGGGGGGGGTAATCTGGATAAAGTCTCGCCCATAAATGAGTACAGTAGTATTCGTTAGTCTTCGTTTGTTTTTCTTGGAATTCAGTCAACCAATCTGCGTCGAGCAAATGATCAGTCAGTAATCTGAGATTCAGGAAATCGATACAAACCCGAATCAGTACACCCCTACTACTTTTTTTTTTTTCCAAGTTAATTTTTTTTCTAAATCAAACAGCAAGATTTTTTTTCCATTTTCTAACGGAACATTTACGGATATTATCAGGTATCATTTATGACCAAACTTTACAGCATTGATACTGTGAATATGTTGCAGTCAAGAAACGAGTACAACGGGAAAACTTTTGGGGCAATAGTGGTAGGGGGTATAGTAATTTATGGGCGATACTTTGTATACTAAATCGAATTTCAAATTCAATCTTTGGGTGATTCTGCATATTTTGCGTTGATATCTTGCCTTATTTGATAGCACCTACCCTGATGCTGTTACTTGACAAGTTCAGGGAGTATTGGCCCCATTACAAAGGTCTGGTGAATCTTGAGGAAGGTCTATGTCCAACAAGGTACACTAAAAGGATGATGATGACAATGACGACGACGACCTAGGTTGTAGACTGGCTCCCCTAACATGTACTTTTATGCAAGGGTTCCTTGGGATATGTTTTTTCAAGGGTTCCTCCAGTCTAAAAAGGCAGAAAGAGGCTGATCTTTATATTTGGTTTATTCACAAAGAAAAATGCAGACCTTTTCTTAGCACTAATAGTATAAGTTTTAATCAATACACCACCTCCGAAATTATCTATTTATAAAAGACTATCCCCAACTGTATTTAAATCTATATTGTATCTATCAGTACCAAGGCAGACTAACACAAGACCACAGGGGATAGAAACCGTGGAGAATGGTCGTGGAGATTGAGGAGATGGGAAAATCTAACCCCTGCTTTTATAAGAGCAATTTCTCTTCTTCCAGTCACTCTGCACCTCTTAGAAGAGACAATGCAGAAATGAAAACCAAATAGACAACACGTAAGTGTTCATACTTGTTAATAACTTTTCTCACAAGTCAAAGTGTGAGTACCTGAGAGTGTATGAGCTTAAAGTAATGCAGAGAAACTTGGATATTTTGAAGGAAAAAAAAATTAATTAATTAGGAACTTGATCATATTGGGAGGTTCAGAATGGCATAACAATCATTGCACACACTGGCAACCACACGAATTATGGTAACTTCACATTAGTGCTATTGAAAAAGGCATGAAGCCACTTCCTGCGTTGACCAATATCACATATCTAAACAATAAGGGGCTTGTCACTGGTATGCTATAATGGTTGAGTAAGTACTTGGACAAACCACTCTCCTAAAACTACTTTACCTGTCTAGGCAGTAGCAGCAAAAAACTTACTCTGTACAGGTTCTGTGCCTTAAGAAAATAAAAAAAAAAAATAAAAAA